>JASDQU010438877.1:188663-213459 GCA_032191745.1 Picea mariana | reverse complement strand
ATCGGGACAGAGTAGAGATACAATTGATACAAAATAGGAATACCCTGTTTTTCCAATTGTTCTTAAAATCGAATCAAATCTTAACGAGACTGTTCCAAGAATGCCATCAATAACAAACCAAATCGTATGAGATACAAACAATCATTATCAATAAGCATAAGATTCATACCATTACAAATATAGAAAGCATTTATGATTTCACACATCACTGTATCCATAGAATCCAACCACAGTTCTCATTCGTTATGTTTCAAATAATCCAGAAGTAAATTCATAACTGTAATTGCCTAATTAAAATCACAACAGCGGATCGATATCATTCTATTAAAAACACGATACATGAATTGCTTCCAATGTAATCGGACTAACTCCACAAATATCGACTCAACAGTCTTCACGTTAGATCACTCCATAGTCGTCAAACAGGGTTTTGACAGAGTCATCAAACGAGACATTATAGACAAAAATCAAAAGATTCGATACAATCAACCCATTCCTGTAATCGAATCAAACACTTGTTATCATCGGAATACAACTCACATCGTAACAATTGTTATCCATTCGAAATTTGATTATGAAACAAATGACATATGAATCGGTCCCAACATAGAAATTACAATTAACACAGTCAACTAATTTGCTCATCGTATCGCGCAAGATATAATCAAATCGAACAGAGATATCGTTTGTGTTTCAAGAATAGAAAAGATATCAAATAACAACATATTCAAATTCGATTATGGTCAATCAAACTAAATCTAATCACAACCAATCCAGAAATCGATAAAACTTATGCATGACAGAGCAAGTCAACCATATAAACAGAGCTTATGAACACGCTGTATAAAAGAGGGAAAATTATACCATTACAGTTGCTGAAGCTATGTCAATTTCGAATTGACAATTGCAGTAGCAGACTCAACGTTTTTGAACAAGATTGATCCAGCAGTCCATTGATTTTTATCATTAGGCTGCCCCTTTGCGTTCTGACCAGTGAGCTTTTCCACTTGGTTCTCCAAATCGTGAATTTTGGATTGCAGTTTTGGAACGTCCAAATAGTATCTCTCTAACCACAGTCCACACTGGTCGCAAGGTGAAGCAACCTTTTGAGCAGTAGGGGGGTTTGATGATTCCCCAAGGGTTTCATGAGGTGGCTTGATACCAGAAAATTCAGGGTTATCCCGCAGAGAAGGAGGCAAGTTATCAACGAAATCGTATGGAGTTTCGTCACCACAGAAGCCCTCTTCGACGAGAAAACGCTCAATGCTCGAATCAGAGTCCTCGCTGACCACGATATGCTCTATTTTGGCAGGAGGCTTTGATTTACTTCTCTCCATGCGAGAGATCATCCTTGCATTTTTCTTGTTTATAGCAGCAGTCTTCACCCTATCCTTTGTGGTTATGGGCTTAGCCACTTTAGTCACAGCCATAGGGGAATTCACAGGTGGGTCGGGTTCAGGTTTAGGTAGTAAAACATTGTAGGGTACAGGGGTAGAATTAATCTTGGATACCACAGGCTTATCGACCTGTGGAGGGTTTGATCCCTCAAAACCATTACGATTGAGAAAATCGTGCCAGGAATCTCGACGTAACCCCAATTCATAAATAACCAGCATTTTAATCAACCCAACATGGAAGAGGCTAGTGTCAGCCTAACTTCGCTTGTACTTCTTAGCCATTTTAAATAAACTTCGTTGCAAGCTAGTCGCCAGGCTGAGAGATTGTTCGGTGATTAGAAGCTGGACATCTCCAACTTTGGCCCGGCAGCCGTCAAATGACAGTGCGAATTGCTGAGCAACAGAGATATTAAAACCATCAAACTTCCTTATAAATGAAAGCCACCCGAATTCTTCAAGGTCGCTGTATGCACCATCGAATGTGAACAGCGCTTGGCATCCATTAGGTTCGACCCTCACAACAGGATCCATAACCTCCGTTCATGGTAGGGTTCACACTGAATGAACAATGCACAGAGTGAATACGATAGGGTTTCAATAGTTTGAATGCTCGACGAGACCGAAAACAACTCCATGCGTGCGAAGTTGGTGGGATTACCATCGTCACGCATTGCATTAATGACTTGTACAGAGATGTTAAAACCATAATCATTTAAACAAATGCATCGACCAGCGAATGGGTGAATCACCACTTCTACGTGCCATTCATCCGAGTCATAACCAACACTTCATATGATAACAATGCGCCAAGTGTTAAGTTTAAAACAAACACAGTACCAATATTAACTATCGATCTAACGTGCCAATTCCATCGTTCAATCAATCGCTTAATCACATGGTTTACTGCTAATACATAGCTAGGGACTTATGAAACATTCAACGTATACCAAGCATTGATTCGTAAAGTTCAATGTGATTAACTCATGCGCCTTGAAACCATTGCTATCATACCTTACAAACTTGCCAATGTATTCGGTGCATATTGTATATGTTTATATTCCAAAGTCTTAGAACCATGCAATCAAATATTTCTTCATATAATAATCGAGTGAAAATCCATAGCAAGGATAAAAGCAATATGACCAAATCCATTACAATTTTCATAAGATCAGAACAAGACCAATAACTTTTATGCCCAAAGGTTTAACAATCACATATATCCAAATGCGCAATCAAGGTAAGATAATGCTCAAGAACATAAGTTCGAGACAACCTTTAGTAATCATGCGATAAACCAGTGATCAAGTATCTTTCAGCAAATCAACCAAAGACGATGACAATCTAATCAACGAAAGAGGTGTTTTCACACTTGCAGTTGTGAAAACTAGGTCGAAATTGAATGGTAATGGTCTCAAAAATGAGACGAATGTCCATTAGCACAATGCGACAATGATTTGTCGTAATACAACAAGGGGGTGTAGGCAGCTTTTTGAGAGCAATCAAAAAAAATTGGGTTGGCTGCCAACAAGTAGGAGCTATGTGGCAAGCTTATGGGACTTCATATGTTTAGGACTTCAGAAGGTTTTGTGGATAGACAGAAAAGGGTTGCTCAGTAGTGAAGCACCGAACGTTGAATTATCCTTAAGCATATTCCATAACAAGGGGGAATATCCTCTGTCAGATTTAATGATGGATGGATCTCCACCATAGATACAGAAGTGTTGGGAGCTCCAAGACTTCGAGGAGTTATGGATGATATGTATGAGATGGACCCACATGGATGCCATGTGGCCCTTGACTAATAACTCCTGAAGAGATTCTGATCCAAAAAGGATCCAGAGAAGGCTAAGAACAACTCAGAACGCACATAAGCAACTTAGAACGCTTAGAATGGCTTCAGTAGACAAAGAAAGGGAAAAACTTCAAAGTTCCCAAAACTCAATGAAACTGGCATGATCGTGAAGAGCGCATTGCAAGCTTTCTAACGATGCAAACGAATCATCAAATGGAGTTACGGATCAAATGTTATAAGCAATCAAAGATCAGGTCAAACTTGGTAAAAAGTCAAAAAGTCAAGGTGACACGTGGCACCACTGCAAGGGTGACACGTGGCATTTCCATACATCTGAGTTGGCATGGGATGAACTGGAAACGTATACATGTGGATGAATTAAGTGATGACAAGTGTCGGTTTCATGGACAAATTATATGGTGCCATGTGACCCAGTCATGGGCTCCCACGTGGCACCCCTCTAGTGGTTGGCAGGTGTAAAATGTTTATGAATCTGAAGGAGTCAAACCCTTGACCTCCTCCTATCCCAAAGGCCTCACATTCCATGCTAACCAACACACCATGCTATAGTCCTTGTTCATCATATGAAATGAATATTATTTAAATTTAGAGTTTTATGTGGGCGCCAAAGGGAAGGGGCTCAGCCTTCGGCCCAGCCCCTAGTTCTATGTTTAAAACCATGTGACCACCCTCCATTCATTGTATCTTCCATTTAATAACCACCCACCAAATATAGCATATTCCGCCAAACTATATGCCATAAATAACATAGTCAGTCCACCATATCTGACATATTTGTCATTCTAGTGGAAGCTTCGCCTCTCCGTCGATTAAATAGAAATCCGCCAAATGTATGGGTTTGAAATAGTTATTTGTTATAACTTCTAGAAAAAAAAAGGAGGCCCATGGGATTCAACCCCGGGACCTCCGCTAACCAATGACTTAGAATAGCCATCGCCAACCAATGCGCCAACAAACTCAGTTATGACATAACTTCCCGTGAAATAGTATATAAGGAGGCCCTCATTCAGTGTTTAGGAACAGAGAATGAGAGATGACTTTGAGCGCGCTCGTACGGATTATGTATGGACTGGGGAATGCTTTTTGAGATTTCTCAGTCATTAGTTACAGGAGCAGTGGAACGAAAACTGAGGCAGGGGTGCCTCTTGGACCAAAAAATGTCTAACTCGGATCAAGGCATGGAAACAGTCATTGCTAGCGTAGGGGTAGACCCAAGGTTCAACGCTCAAGAGCGCACCAACAAAGCCGTAACTACCGGCCCTTTTGGAAACACCTGCAAACCAGATGAACTCTCACCTGAGGTAGAGGCAGGGGTGGTTGCAAGACTCAAGTATCTGCAACCTTAGCTGGGACACATATCTGTGATTCTATCCTTACAGGGCACTTAGCATAGATCATTCATCAGTATTTAACCCTTATTATACTTCGCAGACAACACAGAGCTTCATGGTGAATACTCATATGTACATTGTTTCATCATTTACCCTTAGTAACCCATATCATATCTAGTAGATCCGCACTAAGCATCCTTATACACATTAGATCTAACAATCATATATATATCTAAGAAGCACAGAGCATAAGTGGATATATCAAAGCATGTAGCATAAGCAAAGATAAACGCATTGAACCAAAGCACAGAGCATAACACATAGATTTACGTGGTTCACCCCCCCTGGGGCTACGTCCACAATATCTTCTTCTTTATTATTGTCCTCAAGCTGTTACAAGCACAAAGCCTCTGAAACCCTTCTTTGCATAGGACAGAAGATCTGTGCAGCTCGCTAGATCCTTCTTCCTTGCGTTACAATATCAATCACATAGTAACTTTCACTTAGCCTTGCAAGCCTTACACAGTTCGCACAGAGCACTTATTCAACATCACATAGATGCACCACCAATTGCACTAAGCAATCACATCTACTACTTCTTACATTGCCTATATTTATATTTATACATTACAAAAGTGGGCCTAAGTGTGGGTAAACCCACAGGCCGACATCCCTTTCCCATTACATTAACCCCAAACCCTAAAAGAGGCCCAAAAGTGGACCGAGATCTCGTGATCTCTGCTTCACTTGGCACTCCATCTTTGACAGGGTGTCGAAGTCCAAAAATGGTCAATTATGACCAAGTGTTCCTCAAAACTTGGTCAAGGGCCAATAGGCCCCCAACACTCACTTGTGACTCGTTCTGAGTCACTCAGGTCTGACCAATTCTACTTTGAATTCCTTGATCTTGGCTTGAACTACTTCGACCTACCGCATTGATACTGCCTCTTTCTCGACAAAATCTTGGATGAGTGCCTCATTCACTGGCCCTTCTAGGCGTTGTTCTGTTGTATTCACAAGTTGTTCAAGTTCTACTCCTTGGATTTCAACTTTAGTGAACAGTTGGCATGCCTTTTCTCGCACTGGTTGAAGTTGTTGAGAGACTTCCATTACTTTACTCTGAAGCATGTGAATCTGATGTTGGACTATGTGTTGCTCTGGAAACCTCTTGGATTCTCTCTACGGGTGACAGGGCCTTCAGCTGCACCTGTAGATTTTCAGCGTTGTACTTCGCCTCTTGGAGTTGTGACTCCAATTTTTGAAATTTTGGGTTCTCGGTTAGGTTCTCGTAGATCTGCGCACTTCTGCTACTTAACTATTTGCATTCCTTAGAGAGTGATTTAATCCTTTCTACGGTGCTCCGGGAAATTATTTCTCACTAGTCGCACACTTCTTGTGGGGTCTATGGTATGGTCTGAAGCTCTAAGTCCACGACTCTTTGTTGAAGTTGTTGAATAACTTCAGCAAGCGTCATCACTTGTCATTCGATGGGGTCCTCTACCTTCTATTCTAAGACGGTCACAGAGCGAAATGATCTATTGACTTCTTCTTCAATCCCAATCTACTTCGCGAGCAACTGCTCTTTCTCTTTTTGAATCTTCACTCTGTCTTCTTCAAATTTCACTTGGAGAGTGTCCTTCACTTGTTACGCAGCTCAGCGTTTCTCGAGGATTTCATATTGTGCTTGCTTTAGGGCCTGGGTGGCCTGCGTTGTTTCTTCCTGTGCCTTCCAAAGGTGTACTTCAACCATGTTAGCAATCTTGCGGAGTTGAACTAGTTCAATTCCTTCTTCTATTGTTCCTTCTGGCAGGGGCGTAGAGGAGACTGCGCGGCTAGACTGGAGAGCTTGTTGTACTCCTTGGAGTTTGATCTTGATTCTGTTGTACATTGTCTCTTCCTTAGCTTCATGTTTTTCTATTATCTCTTCTATGGCTTCATTCATAGCTTCGATGAGAAAACTGAAGTCATCTGGAATGAGCATGGTCTTGAGCTTAGTCATGGGTGCTTTTGATTTCTTTCGGGAGGAAGGTTGTGGAGGCAAACCCTTCATTTTCTTTATGATTTCTACTTCCTCTCATGGCCTCTGTTCAACTTCCTCTAAGTCTTTGCCATTACCTCCTTGCTCTAGTGTAATGGATGCGATTCTTACAGATATGTTATCTACATCTTGGATATCCTCATCCTTCTTTGTCTGCTTTGTTTTCTTTGTCTTACTAGGTACAGGTGTATTTTTTGTAGCTTCTGGGCTGTCAATGTCGGACACTTCTACGGGGTATACTGGAATAAGGAGGTGCACCGACCATTCCTTGGTGTTTTCCTCCAGGTATTCTTCTGTCAGCCTGTAATAAGACTGAAGTTGTTCCTTGTTCTCATTAGCACATGCTGTCAGATATATAAAATGGTGGTCTACACTGAACTTTATCAAAGCTCGAAACCTGTGTAAAGTATTTGGGGTCATGCAAGGCTTGGACTAGATGGAGAGCTTCAACTGGATGTAGTAGGTATGAAATACGGAATTGCATTTCCACTACCTGTTCATGTCGTTCGAGTACCACAAGGTAATGAACTTCACAGCCAGTGGTTCAAAGGGTCAATGTCAAGGAAGGTTGCACCTTCTGGTAGCTCCCATGCAACGAAATCTATAAGTATCAAGAGCCATCTAAAATGAAATTCATTCCCTTGATCTTGGGCATATTTGCAATCAATCTCTAGTTGATTCACTAGGTACTTCGTCCCGTTCATCTGTAGCCCCTCTACGGACTTTCCTGTGAGGTATACTACAAATCCAGATACTTGCGCGGGTCGATTCTTGCGTACCAACTTCCCTGCGATCAGTTGACAGGCGAGGTACACTGTGCCACTTTCAATATAAACTACCTTGTAGCCTCGCACGCCTTTATCAACATCGCCATACACTTATTTGATCTTCTGAGAAAGAGTGTGATCCGTGGTCTTTCCAGGATAGTAATCGTGGGGATCAGAGCCCTGCATGCTAAGCCCAGTGATCTGGTTGATCAACGCTGGATCAACTGTTATGCGACAGTTCAACCATAAGTATCCTCCATGGTAACTTGCTAGCAGCATCTTCACACAATCATTCACCTCCTGGTTTCTATCGAAGTGCAGTATCTTCATAACGTTGAGCAGAGTAGACTGCGCGAGGTTCATCGTCCATTGTTGAGGGACGATCTTCGAATTCTTGCCCTAGGTTCTGGTTAGGTACTTGTACGGGGAAAGTGTGTTGTAAAATTTATGATCCCCCAGGTTGAAGTCACTAAACTTCAAGGCTGTGATCTTGTCGTGATCAGCGTAGACTGCGCGTACTCCTTTCGGCAGGTATGTCATGACTAGAGTGTACTCAAAGTCTCTCGGCACACTATCTTTGTTGATCACACCACTCAAAGGTGGTATGTAAGCAGGTAGGATGGATGGAACCAACTTCATGTTGGCCATATTTTCCTTATGTTTGGTTCTTCTTTCTGTGACGGCTTGGGATGTTCCTGCTCGAGAAGTTGATGGGGAGGCTTTCACTCCTCTCATCGATGATGCCTATAAACCTGTAGACAATCGCCACTCCGACATGACTCTTTCAGCTCTAAGGCTAACGAGTACCTCTCTTACAAATTCTTCAGCTGCGCTAAATTCATTGGACATATACACTCAGGATCAATAGCTCGGGTACTCAAAGTAACATCTATATTGTAGTAACGTAGAGAGTAAGGCTGGAGTAATCACAGTTCACAATTCAGGTAGTCTGCGAACTCAAATTCATGATTAGAAAAAGTGTTTTTCGTGCATGGCGCAATGGATTAAGTAAGTAACTCTGTAACGGATTGTTTGCAATGGCTATGGGGCTTCCTTAACTCTAGTTCTATCCGTTATGGTGTGGTCTAACGGTCTGGTGATGAGCCATCAATGCTTTTTGATACATTTGGGGCGGTATTCGAACGGATATATCGGCCTCCAACAGCTATATTGATTCACCACAGCGAAGTGACCCATGTCGTTGTTCTATTATCCCGACGAAGCTCGAATTGTGAAAATTTTCTTTCGGAGAGGTTCCCTCTGGAACCCTCTGTAGTCTGTCGATATGAGCTCTCTTTTTACTTATCTTTATAGCATTCTTCCCCATGAGCTTCGTCTCGGTAGTTCGTTTCTCGATCTAGTTCTTATTCTCCTTGGGCATCGTCACTTCGCGCTGCTGAGGTTCTTTCCCAAGACTCAAGAAAACTACTTTGTCTGTATCTGGTACAGATACTCCAATCTTATGTGAGTCCCCTAACTCTTTGACATCTAAGCTTCTAGTGTCAAATATATTTGATTTATTCTCTTGTTCCTCAATCAACTGTGCGATCCTTCTGGTCATGAAATATTTTAGCTCTTGTCTCTGTTGTTGTAATACCTTTTCTTCTTCCTTCTTTCTGGCTTGATCTCTCTCAATCCAAGGTTTTTCAAGTAACATAGTGAATGGGGTGTCGTCCTCAATAAATTTGATAATATTGAAATCTTCTTCTGTCGAAGTTCCATTAACTGTCATAGGTATCTGAGCGAGTTTTCCACATAACATCACCAGTTTTCCTTTGAATAGTCCTATTCCTCCCAGTGAAGGAATCATGGAAGGCTTCCCTATAACTTCCCAAGTTCTTTCTGGCATAATGTTCACTTGTGTTTCTTCATCAAGAATACAGTCAATGTCGAAGTCCCCTAGTCTTTCTTCTATTTGTTCCTTTTCTTTGAATATCTCTGGTAGTCGGACATCTTTATGTTCCTTCAAGGTTTCTTTCATCTGTATTAATACTTTCTCTGATTATTTCTAGGGTTTTGCTATTTCTGGGGCTATCCTAGGGTGTTTTTCATGCAGATTCATTCTTTCAAGCTTAAGAATCATTCTAGGGCAATCCAATACTTCATGGTCCAAAGCTTTGCAACAGAGACAACTGGGTTTTCCACCCAAGCTATCCTTAGCTAGATGGCTTGGTTTTCTGCAACCGTAACATAAGGTCAATCCTCTCTTTATCTTAAATGATCCCCAACTTCTTTTGTACTGCACACCAAGATCATAGTAGTTAGCCTGCAAAAAATTCTTTCTAGGATCCTGCATCCATTTGTTAGTCCAAACATTCTTTCTATGCATAGGTATAACATATCTATCATTATTCTTATCAGATCTATTCATAAACTTTGTTTCTTCTATTAATACCCTAGGTTTTAAGCTAGGACCGAATCTATCAAACATACCTAGATCCATGCTCTAGAAAAAAAATTTCACTTATCTTACTTCTACAGAGCACAAAGCTTCCAGATCTAAGAAATTTTAACTATTCTTACCTTTACTAGAGCACAGGGCTTACAGATCTTACCTCTTTTCTGCATATCTGACCTCTTTCTTTCAAAAATTCCCACTTTTACTTTTCTTAGAGCATAGAGCGTTCAGATCTCACTTCTTTTCTTCAGATCTGATCTTCCTTCCCTCAGATCTGACCTTATTCCTAGCACAAAGCTTCACAGCTTGAGTAAAAAGTTGCGCACTAGGGAGAAATATCTACATAAAGAGATTTCTTTTGCACAAAGTTTATTCTTACTCATCTCCCAGCAATCATAGTTTCAGGTCTCAACAATGGAACCATTTGTTGGCACAGGGGTAGACCCAGGGTTCAACGCTCAAGAGTGCACCAACAAAGCCCTAACTACTGGCCCTTTTGGCAACACCTGTGAAGCAGACGAAGTCTCACCCGAGGTAGAGGCAGGGGTGGTTTCAAGACTCAGGTGTCTGCAACCTTAGCTGGGACACATATCTATGATTCTATCCTTACAATGAACTTAGCATAGATCATTCATTAGTATTTAACCCTTATTATACTTCACAGACAGCACAGAGCTTCACGGTGAATAATCAGATGTACATTGCTTCAGCATTTACCCTTAGTAACCCATATCATATTTAGTAGATCCGCACTAAGCATCCTTATACACATCAGATCTAACAATCATATATATATCTAAGAAGAACAGAGCATAAGTGGATATATCAAAGCATGTAGCATAAGAAAATATAAACGCATTGAACCAAAGCAGAGAGCATAACACACATATTTACGTGGTTCACCCCCCCCTGGGGCTACATCCACAAGATCTTCTTCTTTATTATCATCCTCAATCTGTTACAAGCACAAAGCCTCTGAAACCCTTCTTCGCAGAGGATATAAGATTTGTGCAGCTCACTAGATCCTTCTTCCTTGCATTACAATATCAATCACACAGTAACTTGCACTTAGCCTTGCATGCCTTACACAGTTCTCACAGAGCACTTATTCAACATCACATAGATGCACCACCAATTGCACTAAGCAATCACATCTGCTACTTCTTACATTGCCTGTCTTTCTATTTATACATTACAAATGTGGGCCTAAGCGTGGGTAAACCCATGGGCCGACATACCTTTCCCATTACATTAACCCAAAACCCTAAAAGAGGCCTAAAAGTGGATCGAGATCCTGTGATCTCTTCTTCGCCTAGATCTCCATCTTTGACAGGGTGTCGAAGTCCAAAAACGGTCAATTATGACCAAGTCTTCCTCAAAACTTTGTCAAGGGCCAACAGTCATTTTTAGGTAAAATGACACCACGAATGCAATGGTGGTGTTATTTTTTTGATCTGAGAGAAGCTTTTGTAGCTTCACTCCAGAATGAGGTATAGTTATGTATTTTTCCCAATTCTTTTGTGGAGTTAATAAAAATACCTACCCATTTGAGAGCAGGACCAGTAGACGTATTCCACCATGGACGAACTCTATTATCAATTTTTTGTGTTCATATTGCATGCTTATGTCTCTTTCCTTTTGAGATTTTCATTCTTTATGGTGTGCTTTCGTTTATGCCCATTTTATACAATTATTTAATAAGTCATCTGACGAAAAGATAATAGATCATGTTGGTATCAGAGCAGTCGTCTTTGACTTGAATTGTTGAGTATGAATGCTTAATAGGGACAATAATAAGCAGGGTGAAGGAACTCTTAATACATTCAATACCGAAGTTGTTCGTGCATCCCGAAGGAAGAAGATGGCAGAAGAGGACAAGCGTGATGAACAGGATAAAAAATGTCACATGGTCTTTTATCACATGTCATAAATGGTCGAACGAATGTATGGAGATTATGAGAAGAGGATGAAGAAGAAAGGGAAGAAAAAGGAAGCGCATGCATATGATGATGCTTCAGTAAACCAAGGGGTTGGAGGAGATCCTCCCGAGCCTCCATCTTCACCAACAAGTTCTAGTTCTTCTTCCTCTGAGAATTCTCATCACTCTCAACATTCTAACCATAAATCCTCTTTTAAGAAACCATTATTAAATCTTGATGTAAATTTTTCTTTACCTATGTTTAATGGAGATGTTAATCTTGAAAAACTAGATAATTGGATGTGACAGGTTGAAGTGTATTGTCGTGTTCATCATATTGACGAAGAGGAAGTTAAAGTGCAACTGCCTTCTCTTCAGTTGGAAGGCACCGCTCTTGTATGGTGGGAGAGAAAGCTACAGGACAGAAGTAAGTGTGGTAATATTCTTTCCTCATGGTCGGAATTTAAATCAGAGATAAGGAAGCAATTCTATCCATTAGGGTATTTACATAAAGCGATGATGGAATAGAAAACTTTAAGGCAGAGTAAAGGTCAAATTGTACAAGGTTTCACAGAAGAATTTAGGAAGAAAGATCTAGCATTGAAAATTCCGTTGGATTCTTATGAAACTATAATGAAGTATATTGGCACACTTCAAAATTATATTTGTCATACTTTTCTCGTGTTTAACCCCACTAGTCTTGATGAAGTTTGTGTGCAAACCACTCACCTTGAGAACAAGGTGAAACATCTTCAAGAAGATCCCATGAAGAAACCTTCCAATTTCCCACAAAATACTTTCAAGAAGTTCAAAAGGAAGGACAAGAAGACCGCTATAGTGGAGAGAGGAGGAGGAAAACCATCTTGCACTCATTGCAAGAAGAGTGGTCACGATGAAGAACATTGTTGGAAACGACATCCAAAAAAGAAACCGAAATAGTTCGGTGGAAAGGGGAAGACAAATACCATTGCTACAACGCAACAAGATCTTGGTTCTGAATCGAGAGATGAAGGAAAGATCACAGCGGCTAGAGTACAAGGTAAATATTCTCTTCATGCTATTTCAATTTCCAATGATGAATCTCATATTGATTAACAAAAGAGGAATGAGTTATTTCATATACGAGTTGTATCTAAACATACTAAGATAGATACATTATTTGATCCAAGTTCCCAAGTAAACTTAATATTTGAAGCACTTGTCAAGAAGATGGGTCTTGTAATGAAACCACATCCAAAGCCTTATCCTCTTGGTTGGGTATGTGATAAAGCAAAACTTAATGTCACCAAGCAATGTAGGATCAGATTTGCTACTGCTTCAAACTTGATTGATGAAGTGGATTTGGATGTTGTACCACTTGATATATGTGGCATAGTGTTGGGAAGTTTGTATATTTATGATAGAAACGCAATCTTCTTTCGTCATGAGAAAAAATACCACCTTACTAAAGGGGGAGTAGAATATATTGTTAGAGCTCACAACATGAGGGTAAATACAACACTTGTTAGTGCAGGGAAAATGAAAAGACTCATAACCACTAATAAGAGATATGTACTCATGGTCATCAAAGAGAAAGATGTTGGGACATCCAACACTTTCCAAGAATGTGATCCATCTCATAAAAAGGAATTAACTGATATTGTTTCCAAGTATGATGATATTTTTCAGGAACCAGATGGATTACCTCCTAAGGGGGAAATCCAACATGAGATACATATTCAACAAGAATCTCCTCTTTCTAATGTGGGCATGTATAGGATGTCAGTTGTGGAGATGAAAGAGATCAAGATGCAGGTACAGGGATTATTGGATCAAGGGTTCATCAGGCCCAGTTCATCTCCTTGTGGTTCTCTGGTCATGATGGTGCCAAAGAAAGATGGCACATGGCGAATGTGTGTCGATTACCAGGCCTTGAATAAAATCACAGTGAATAATCGATACCCTCTTCCTCGCATAGATGATTTACTTGATCAATTGAAGAATGTTGTTTATTTCACTAAGTTGGATTTGCACAGTGGATATCATCAAATCAGGGTTGCAGAACAGGATGCATGGAAAAATTCCTTTAAAAACAAACACAGATTGTTTGAGTTATTAGTTATGTCGTTTGGGATTTGCAATGCTCCAGAAAATTTCATGCGTGTGATAAATGATGTATTCAGGCCTTTCCTAGATGACTTTGTGATTGTATATTTAGATGAGATTCTTGTTCTCAGCGGGACTTCGAATGAACATGTAAGGCATGTAAAACAAGTATTGGATACTTTGCAAAGGGAAAAGTTGTATGTGAAAATGTCTAAATGTGAATTTGGCAAGACTGCACTTGTATACTTAGGTCATATCGTGGGATGGGGAAAATTGAAGATTGATCCTTCCAAAATTGAAGTAATTGTAAATTGGCCTGAGCCAAAAAGTGTGAATGAAGTCTGGAGCTTCTTGGGTGTAGTCTAGTATTGAAGGAGATTCATTCCCCACTTCTCCTTTATAGAAGATCCTTTGCATGCCTTAACAAGTGTGGAGAACACTTTTCAGTGGGAAGGAAAGCAACAAAAAGCTTTCAACATTTTGAAGGAGAATATCAGTACCACACCAGTATTAGCATTGTTGAATCTTCAACAGTCGTTCGAGATCGATACATATGCCAACAGATACGCCATGGGTGCAGTATTGATGCAATATTGTAAGCCTATATGTTACCACTCTGAGACTTTTAACCAAGATGTTGTTAACCATCCTACATATGATAAAGAGTTGTATGCATTAGTTCAAAGGGTAAAGAAATGGAAGCTCTACTTGTTAGGGAAGGAAACCATCACACATACAGATCACCAGCCCTTACAGTATCTTCAAGCACAAATCAAACTACAACAATCTTGACACTACAGGTGGATTGGTTTTCTACAACAATTTCATTTGGTAATCAAGTACAAGAAGGGTATAAGTAACAAGGTAGCCGATATGGTTTCTAGACCTCCTATTTTTGCTTCTATTATTTTGAAGAATACTTCTTTATCTCGTGATAGCTATGTAGAACAACATGCCATCGATGAAGATTTTAAAGAAGTATATGAGAATATAACCCATGGTGCACAGGTAGAGAACTTTTGTATGCAGGAAAAATTAGTCTATCATCTTGGGAATCTATGTATTCCTAAAAGTGAATGAATCCATGTGATACGAGAAGCTCACACTTCTCTTATGTCTGGGCATTTTGGGGTAGGAAAAACTATGGCTCATTTGTAGAGGTTTTGTTATTGTTCTCAAATGAAAGCAATTGTAACTAAATATGTAAAGGGGTGTGTGATGTGTTTTACTTGTAAGCCCACTAATAAAAAATTGGGGCTATACTTGCCACTTCATGTTCCATCCCATCCATGGGAAAGCATTTCCATGGATTTTGTGGGGGGTTTACCAATGACCAAAGGGGGTCATGATTATTTTGATGTCATAGTGGATAGGTTCAGCAAGATGTGTATCTTGATGCCATGTAAAAAGAAGATCATTTTTCAGAAGACTTCTAATCTCTTTTTTCAGTATGTTTGGGTTCACTTTGGGTTACCCACGTCTATTTTCTTGGATCGAGATACTCAATTCCTTGGGGATTTTTGGACTAGCTTGTGGAGAATGATGGACACCAAATTGAATAGGAGCACTTCTTTTCATCCACAAACCAACGGACAGACAGAGGTGGTAAAAAAAACAGTGGTACTTTTGCTTCGAGGCTATTGCAGCAAGCATCCTAAGTTATGGGATGAACAAATACCCTATGTACAGCATGCTTATAAATAAGATTTACATTCATCCACTCAGAATTCACCTTTTGAGATGTGTTTTGGGTACCTACCAAAGATTCCTTTGGACTTGATGTATGAGAAAGATGTAGATGTGAATGAAGAATGAACAAAGGACAGAGCCCACAAGTTCATTCAGAGGATTCAACAGATACACCAGGTAGTCGGGGAATAGTTGGAGAAGAGTCAAGCACAATATAAAGCTTGGCATGACAAGCACAGGGTTGATCATCAGTTCTAGGTTGGAGACCCAATATGGCTTCACATCAGCAAGGAACGATTGAAGGGTGAAGGAAAGAAACTCAAGAATATCCGATATAGACCCTTCACTATTTTGGATAAAAGAGGCACTAATGCTTTTAGTTTAGATATTCCACCTTATATGCAGATTTACTCCATTGTGAATGTAGAAAACAGGAAACTTTTTTAGCCTACCATGATCATGGATCAGGATGAGGAAGTTTCAATACCTTCAGTTGATGAGTTTCCACCTGAGTACTTGGATGAGTTACAGGAAGATATCATCCTGGACAGAAGGACGAGGACTTCATGCAAGGGTGATATTGATTATCTTCGAGTAGGCTTAAAGGGCACACATCCAAGCAAGGCAAAGTGGATACATGAGGAAAAAGTGAGGGGACTCTTCCCTCACTTACCAGTTGACTGATGAAAGCTTTTGGTGGTCCAAAAAGTTCTCAATGGGAAGGCGTGATCCAAAAAGGATCCATAGAAGGCTAAGAACAACTCAAAATGCACAGAAGCAACTCATAATGCTCAGAATGGCTTTAGCAGACAGGGATAGGGAAAAAATTCAAAGTTCCCAAACCTTGGTGAAAATGACATGATCGCAAAGATAACGTCACAATATTTATAACGGTGCAAACGACTCGTCAAACAGAGTTACAGATCAAAATTTATAAGCAGTCAAAGATCAGGTCAAACTTGGTCAAAAGTCAAAAAGTCAAGGTGACACGTGGCACATCCGTACAAATGAGTTGGCATGGGATGACATGGAAAGGTAGATACATGGATGAATTGAGTGATGACAAGTGTCAGTTTCATGGACAAATTATATGGTGCCACGTGGCCCTATCATGGGCTGCCACATGGCACCCCTCCAATGGTTGGCAGGTGTAAAATTTTTATGACCTCATAGGAGTCGAAACCTTGACCTCCTCCTAGCCCAAAGGCCTCACATTCTACACTAACCAACACAACATGATATTGTCCTTGTTCATCATACTATGTGAATATTATTTAAATTTAGAGTTTTATGTGGGAGCCAAAGGGAAGGGGCTCAGCCTTCATCCCAGCCCCTGGTTCTATGTTTAAAACCACGTGACCACTATCCATTTAGTGTATCCACCATTTAATAACCTCCCACCAAATATATCATATTCGACCAAACTATATGCCAGAAATAACATAGTCAGTCCGCCATATCTGGCATATTCGTCGTTCTAGTGGAAGCTTCGCCTCTCCGTTGATTAAATAGCAATCCGCCAAATGTATGGGTTCAAAATATTTATTTTTTATAACTTATAGCCAAAATATAGAGGCCCATAGGATTTGATCTCGGGACCGCCACTAACCAATGAATTAGAATAGCCATCGCTAACCAATGCGCCAACAAACTCAATTATGACATAACCGCCCGCGAAATAGTATATAAGAAGGCCCTCGTTCAGTGTTTCGGAACAAAGCATGAGAGAGGAGTCCAAGCATGCCCGTACAGACTGTGTATGGACTGGGGCATGCTTTTCAAGATTTTTCAATCATTAATCGCAGGAGTAGTGGCACGGAAACCGAGGCAAGGGTGCTTCTTGGGCCAAAAAGTGTCTGACTCGGATCGAGGCGTGGAGACAGTCATTTTTAGGTAAAACGATGCCATGAACACAGTGGTGGTGTTATTTTTTTGATCTCAGCAAAGATTATGTATCTTAAATACAGAATGAGGTATACTTATGTATTTTGCCCAATTCTTTTGTGGAGATAATAAAAAGACCTACCCATTTGAGAGTGAGACCTGGAGACGTAGTCCACCAGGGACAAACTCCGTTATCATTTTTTTTTGTTCATGTTGCATGCTTATGTCTCTTTCCTTTTGAGTTTTTCCTTCTTTATGGTGTACTTTTGTTTATGCTCATTTTATACAATTCTTTAATAAGTTTCCTCACAAAATGATCCTGGATCATCTTCGGGAGGCAATGAATTGAAAACCCGAACTCAGATTTCAGTATGGTGGAAACCATTGGAAAGATCATGGCGAGCAAAAGCCGATGGAGATCCTGGGATTAGGTTTTGAGATAGTTAGGAAAAATGGATTTATGATGCCCCACCCCTTAAAAGAGTATTTAGGGGTCGGCTGTGTTACATTATGGAACTAACCACAATCCTATATTCTTGTGGACATGAGACTTCAAAGTGGCCCCACCTATATGAAAACAATATTGATTGTGTTGCAGCATACCAGATACTAGTTCCAAATAAACAAGTTTTATCATTTCACTTCTAGGATGGATTTATATGCCATATAAGCCATCTTTATTCCTTCAAACGAGTGTGAGAAGATTATTTGGGAGACACATTATAGTCAAGTGGAATGGCATTTTAGTTTGGAGAAGATAGTGGAAATGCTACAGAATTACTTCTACTAGCCAAGAATATGACCTGGCATTAATGGTATATGAGATCTTGCTCTTTATGTGTCATTGATAAGCCTATAATCAATAAGCAAGGATTTTACACTCCTAATCCCACTCTAGATAAGCATTGAGATTCAATCTCCATGGATTTTATGTCAAGTCTTCCTCAACCAACCATGGTAACGATTTTGTCTTTGTGGTTATTGATCAGTTCAATCAAATGACAATTTTGGAACCCTACAAGAAGAGTGTCACAACAACAATCATTGTTAATATCCTCTTTGAGCATGTTTTGAATTATTTTGAGTTGTCAAAGATCATTGCTCTTAATAGGGAAACAAGCTCTTAAGTATCTTTTGGTATAACCTTTGGTCATGATAGACAATAAACTAATCAAATAAACTTTCTTCCATCCCCAAATGAATGAACGAACAAAAATATCAAGATGTAAGAATACTTGTAAATCTTCTCCTTTCCAATAGATTGTATATATAACTTTTAAACTAACAGTTTGTAGAAACATTGAAAATCCTTTCTAGCATTTTGAATATATCTAGAGTCCAAAAGGTGTACATACAATACATTATGTGAAAAATGTACATGATAAAATACACAAGTAATTCCCTCAGAAAGAAACAAAAATACACAATCATTTCCATATATAATTCTTGAACAACAAAGTTTTCTATTTGGTTATCCTCTCCACCTACATTCAATTTAGACAAGTGACATGTTGAGCTCTTAACTAGTATATTGTTGTAATGACCTTGAGCCCTATATTGTGAAGCCTTGAGCTTTTGACAAATCTAATTCACCCTAGGTGTCATCCTNACAACAAAGTTTTCTATTTGGTTATCCTCTCCACCTACATTCAATTTAGACAAGTGACATGTTGAGCTCTTAACTAGTATATTGTTGTAATGACCTTGAGCCCTATATTGTGAAGCCTTGAGCTTTTGACAAATCTGATTCACCCTAGGTGTCATCCTCAAAATGAAGAAAAGTACCTTATGGGTTTATGGGAATATATATATATATATATATATATATATATATATATATATATATATATATTAAGTATGAAGAGATCAAAATAAATTATAAATATAAATTTATTGATATTTAAATGATCAAAGTTAAAATGGATTTATTTTGGTTTATTTCATTATTATATTCATTTTTTTTCAAGAAAAAAAAAAACTGTATTTTTATTAGTATAACAAAAATACATTATGAGATGTCCATGGCATTCAAAAATGTTTTTAATTCTTTTACATGATATTTTTATGTCTGGTCCACCATCACCAAAAAATTATAAGGTGTTCTTATTCAGTTATATCAATAGCCTCTTCAAAAAGAAACAAAATGACATTAAAAAAAGCACATTAGTCTTCATCAGAGAAAATTTTGGCCTAAAATGGGTAAAATAATAATAATAATAATAATAATAATAATAATAATAATAATAATAATATATTTTTAAGGTCACGTCTAAGCCACACCAAAATGGTGTATGCGACCCCCTTGCTTGTGGGACAAGGGATCCCCCTCCGCCTAGTGATTTCACTGGTAAAGTTAGAGGTGTATCTATATTTTTCCATTAATGATGCTTTCCATGTAAGTTGGCTTAATATAGAGTTAAGAGGCGAGAGTTAAAAATAATAATGAGAATTTTTTAAATTCCTCTGCAAATATAATAAATGATAATTATCATTTGTTCCACACATATAAGAAATGATAATTGGTAGTGGATAAAATATAACTTACATACAATAAATATATTATTTTTCTTTTTGAAATTTATATCATCTTAAATTTATTGGGTTGCACAACTATTTTTTTATATCTAATAATAAATTTTAATTTAAATAATATATTAAAATTTACTTAAAAATATTTTTAAAATCTAATTTAGATATTGATGTAAATAAAATAATACTTCTTTATTATTATTATCACTTTTGTTATTATAATAAAATCACCACACATATAATATCTTACTACATAAACATATCGTTATAATGAAACATTTTTTATAATCATAAGAAAAGCTTACCTTATTAAAATATTTTTTTAACCATAATCAAATTTTAGTTATTCTAAAATGATTATAATGAAACAATGAAGCACGTCGGTATAATGAAACATTTTTTATAATCATAATAAAAACTTGTCTTATTAAAATATTTTTAACTATAACCAAATTTTAGCTATTCTATAATTCACAATAACTAAATTTATTCTATTTTTTTTAATTTGTTTGTAATTACCATATAAACCTAGCAAACTTAACTTATTTTGACCATTCTTATTTCCTATTATATTTAATTTGAATGCCTTTATCATTTTCATATAAAATTGACGAAAATTGTTTCTTTTCGACGTAGTCTATTTTGGCCCTTTTCTCGGGATGTTTTCTATTTAATTTTGGCCAAAATTTGGCAAGAAATTGTTGGATATGCAGATCTGGGTGATTAATTTTGTATACTCCAGGTCCCCCGAGGGGTTTTTAGCACACTAAATCCATTTCTGCATTCATAAATGTAATTTAAACAATAGAAAATTATGATTTCGTGCAGATTTATGTCACTGGATTCTGACGAAAAGGGACAAAGCATAGAACAGATAAATAACGTCCTTTATTAAATTAAGTATTAATAATGTAATTTAAACCTTAGTAACCAATTGTTTTACAGGAAGAGAGATGATTGGAACATGGGTTGTTGTCACTATGACTATGAATTTCCCTAGTCGTCGTCCCTGGTTTGTTATTGCTACACCTGCCTCTGGAATGTATCGTCATTGTTCTAGTTGTATGTTCGCTAGACTCTGGAACCTGCACCTCATTTTGTTGTCTTGGATTGTTAACTTCCACCACACCTGCTTCTGGAAACCCTCGTATTCGTTCTGGTTTGATTACTCGTTGTCTCTGGAACCCTAGATCTCAATTTGTCACCTATGATGACCTTTGTGAACCGTTGGATTTTGGTGATGTGCTAGTAGCGACCTTTGATGGTCACAACAAGGCTCTTTGTTGTCTGAATCATCATGGACAAGCCCTCCATCGAAGTGGGTAGGTGTTCCAAACGAGTAGATTCTATTCTCAGTTTGGACTTATTGGGAAACTATGTATAAAAACATAATTTTATCATTCTAACAGAGTGTGGTTTAATCAGTAAGTTATTAGACCTCTGGCCTAGTCCTAGGGTCATTCTTGAATGGATTTCTAAGAATTTTCCTGAGTAAGACCCTCTGGATTTTTATTGGGGAAAGGGATTTTATGTATTTATTTTTAAAGCCATTGAAGATCAGGACCAGATCTTCAGATCTAGCCCATATTTCTTAGGTTCTAGGGGAATGTCTCTTTCACACTGGACCCTCGACTTCAATCCAGATATGGAGATCTCTTCGACTCCTTTTTGGATCAGAATTTTTCACCTCCCCTTTATTTTTTGGGGTGAAGCCTCCTTCGAATCCATAGGAAATAAGTTGGGTTAATTTATAACCCATTTTGAACCAAAGGATAATACCTACACATGCACCAAAATATATGTAGACATGGTTTTTTCAAAAGGATTTCCAAAGGTGATTCAACTCAATATATGTGGTTGGAGTTATCTCCAGGCCCTAGACTACGAGTAGGTTCCCTTCAAATGTAACAATTTTCATGAATATGGGCACTTTTCCAAAATTTGCCCCAAAGCTAAAGAATCTCAACCATTGTAGAATAATGTGGATCAAGAACTCAAGCATGTTTCAAAAAAGAATAAGAAAAAGCATCCCAATGGAGATCAACCTAACCACATATCTCAAGCTTGAGCATTTATTCCCTCTAGTAATAGTTATGAATCTTTAGAACAAGATGAAGAATCAGAGGACTCTGTAGATGATGTTCCTCATCAGAACAAGCCAAAGACCAAATTTGAGCAACCAATAAAAGAACAAAAGAATCCTGAAAACTCAGCTAAAAGTAAAGAGGCCTTGAGTGGGGGAAGTGTATCTTCGCCTGGGATGATCTCAGATCCTGATCCTATGGATAGGCCTCCAATTAGGGCTTTCATTGCTCCCCTCGATCTGTCCATGGGAGTGGAGATGAGAGATGTGTATGAGGGAGAAGATCCTAACTCTCCCTCCTATGCAGAAATACTAAAGCAGAATCCTCGTCCTTCTCCCCCTTTAATAAGAGGAAGAAAAGCAAACAAAAATTGTAAAGAGAAAGATCCATAATTGAGAAACTCATGGGGCTTCCAAAAAACTTTGGATAGCACAGCATATAGCGATGGGATAACTTGGATTGTGATTAAATTATGTTTTTCTTATGCATTCTCTTGTGTAATCAATTTGTAAGGATTTATTCTTGCAATCAAGAAGTAGTAAGTTTTTATCCAAGGAAGTCTTGGTCATGGTTAATCAAAGCCAACCTGATAATTTTGGTTCCTTTCTTCCATAGTATAGCTAACAAGATGAAGATTTTGAAGTCTATACTATGTCGTTAGCTTCAGCCCGACCTTTTTAGTATATATATATATATATGTATTCCACGGTTTCTTTAAAAATAAAAATGAAAATTAAACTTTAGTAAAATTTAATTTAATATTTTAGTTTTTTATTTATTTATGTTTTATTAAAACTCAATTTATAATGTATGTTTTCCTTTTTATTAATTTATAATGACACTATACTTATTCAAATTTATTAGATTGTAATGATGCTATACTTAGTGCAATCTTATTGAATCTTCCTTTTGTTATATTTTAATAATGAATTAAAAATTAAATTTTCTTTAGTGTTTTAACAAAAAAAAACTAATATTATATTTTTTGTTTTAGCTCTTAGCTAGTAATTATAGGATAAAGTTAATAAGTGGACAAAAATTTTGTTCGAATTCATAGTATTTTTTGTCCAATGATTTTGGCACATTTTAAGATGAAAAAGTATTAGACAAAAAAATTGACTTTGTCCACTTATTAACTCATTCCAATTAAAAGGTATTTTTAATTATATTTTAAATCTATAGTATCCCAATTCTCATTGCTTTAAAATACATGCATTTTTTTTCTTAAATCAAAATATTATTTCTTCTCTTAAATAGATTAATAATATAAAATAATTTTCATATTCCAAAATGACCCACGATGAAGTAATTATGTCGAAGAAATTTATTTATTTAAAGCTAGATTCGACTACTTCATATGAGTTATATGAGGTGTGTTTACTTTTTGTGGAGTCAATAAAAAGACCTACCCATTTGAGAGAAAGACCCGAAGACATAGTCCACCAGGGACGAACTCCGTTATCAATTGTTTTTGTTCATATTGCATGCTTATGTCTCTTTCCTTTTGAGCTTTTTCCTTCTTTATGGTGTACTTTTGTTTATGCTCATTTTATACAATTTAATAAGTCACCTGACGAAAAGATCTTGGATCAGCTTCAGGAGGCAATGAATTTCAAACCTGAACTCAGATTTTAGTATGGTGGCAATCGTTGTAAATCTCATGGCGAGAAGAAGCCGATGGAGATCCCGGAATTAGGTTTTGAGATAGTTAGGAAAAATGAATTTATGATGCCCCACCCCTTAAAAGAGTATTTAGGGATCAGTTGTGTTACATTATGGAACTAACCGCAATCCTCAATTCTTGTGGACATGAGACTTCAAAGTGGCCCCACCTATATGAAAACAATATTGATTGTGTTGCAGCATACCAAATACTAGTTCCAAGTAAACAAGTTTTATCATTTCACCTCTAGGATGGATTTATATGCCATCAAAGCCATCTTTATTCCTTCAAACGAGTGTGAGAAGATTATTTGGGA
The DNA here is from genome assembly GCA_032191745.1 of Picea mariana. Lineage (NCBI taxonomy): Eukaryota > Viridiplantae > Streptophyta > Pinopsida > Pinales > Pinaceae > Picea > Picea mariana. The sequence goes on along the minus strand of JASDQU010438877.1, from coordinate 189,547 downwards.
GACACATTATAGTCAAGTGGAATGGCATTTTAGTTTGGAGAAGATAATGGCAATGCTACAGAATTACTTCTACTAGCCAAGAATATGACCTAGCATTAATAGTATATGAGATCGTGCTCTTTATGTGTCATTGCTAAGACTATAATCAATAAGGATGGATTTTACACTCCTAATCCCACTCTAGATAAGCATTGAGATTCAATCTCCGTGGATATTATGTCAAGTCTTCCTCGACCAAGCATGGTAATGATTTTGTCTTTGTGGTTATTGATCAGTTCATTCAAATGACATTTTTGGCACCCTACAAGAAGAGTGTCACAACAACAATCATTGTTAATATCTTCTTTGAGCATGTTTTGATTTATTTTGAGTTGTCAAAGATCATTGTCCTTAATAGGGAAACAAGCTCTTAAGTATATTTTGTCATAACCTTTGGTCCATGATAGACAATAAACTAATCAAATAAACTTTCTTCCATCCCCAAATGAATGAATGAACAAATATATCAAGATGTAAGAATACTTATAAATCTTTTCCTTTCCAATATATTGTATATATAACTTTTAAACTAATAGTTTGTTAAAACATTGAAAATCTTTTCTAGCATTTTGAATATATCTAGAGTCCAAAAGGTACACATACAATACATTATGTGCAAAAACTTACATGATTAAATAGACAAGTAATTTCCTCAAAAAGAAACAAAAATACACAATCATTTCCATATATAATTCTTGAACAACAAAGTTTTCTATTTGGTTATCCTCTCCACCTACATTCAATTTCGACAAGTGACATGTTGAGCTCTTAACTAGTATATTGCTGTAATGGGTTTGAGCCCTATATTGTGAATCCTTGAGCTTTTGACAAATCCGGTTTACCCT
>JASDQU010438877.1:167184-185097 GCA_032191745.1 Picea mariana | reverse complement strand
GTATGTATGTATGTATGTATGTATGTATGTATGTATGTATTCCACAGTTTATTTTAAAAAATAATAATAATTAAACTTTAGTAAAATTTAATTTAATATTTCAGTTTTTTATTTATTTATGTTTTATTAAAACTCATAATGTATGTTTTTCCTTTTTATTAAGTTATAATGATAATATACTTATTGAAATTTATTAAATTTTAATGATTATATACTTAGTGCAATCTTATTGAATCTTCCTTTTGTTATATTTTAATAATGAGTTAAAAATTAATTTTTCTTTAGTATTTTAACAAAAAACTAATATTATATATTATTTTAGGATAAAGTTAATAAGTGGACAAGAATTTTGTTGGAAGTCATAGTATTTTTTCCTCAATGATTTTGGCACATTTTAAGATGACTATGATTGAAAAAATATTAGACAAAAAAATTGACTTTGTCCACTTATTAACTCATTCCAATTAAAAAATATTTTTAATTATATTTTAAATCTATAGTATCCCAATTCTCATTGCTTTAAAATACATACATTTTTTTTCTTAAATCAAAATATTATTTCTTCTCTTAAATATATTAATAATACAAAATAATTTTCATATTCCAAAATGACCCACTATGAAGTAATTACGTCGTAGGAATTTATTTATTTAAAGTTGGATTCGACTACTTCATATGAGTTATATGAGGTGTGTTTACTTTTAGGATCACAATCAATGAGCCTTTCCCTCCATGCGTCTTATTATCATTGGCCAACTAGTTTACATAACGTGGTCGATGTGGCAAGGAAAAACTATGTGTGTTGGTAAACCGATGTTTGCATAGATAGTGGTTTGGAGAGAAACATGCCTACGAGAACCTAAATGGTTTGAAATAGTCTTCCACTCTACTAAGAAAGTTGACATAATTAAAAAATTAGAAAATGACTATCAAGGAAAGAACTTCCCTGCATTGTCCACTATGTTGATGTTAGGGACCTAACCCCTCACGTAGGTAGAATAATATATTCTGATGTAATAAAGGTCAATATTAATAAGGACTAGCAATATGGAAGAATAAGTCCAATGTAAGAAGACCTAATAGAAGATTTCGCTTCTAGAAGGATCTTCCTCTAGATGGTTCTTTTGATAGACATATTTAGTATAAATAGGAGTCGAGGGTATGAGAACTTTTGTCTTAGATATTATTGTAATAGAGCTCTACTCTGCTGGAGGTTGCCCCCTCGAAGAGGCAAGTGAAAATTGCTCCCAGTAATCAAAGTGCTCTTTATGGTGTTATTTTGGTATCATTTTGGTATTATTGTGGTGTTGTTCTGGTTATATTGTTGTTCATCTGCCATTTCTAACTATTTATTTATGTTCTGCATACTTTTTTGTATCTAGAATATTACAAGTGGTATCAGAGCACCTTCCTCGGAAGAAAATTGTGGGTTAAATGTGTTCAGGGTAGAGACGTATTACGTCATCTTTAAGCTACAAAGATCTATCATTACACGCATAAACCTGTGGTCGAAGATTCATACACGTAGGAAATACAAGTGGTACTTAAGCGCACATCTGTTGGCCACCCTTGTAACCCTTGTTGGTACCCCTTCGAGTGGTAGCGCATCAGACATCACTTGCATATAGATCGACCTAGATTTCCTAAATCCCTCCATAGATAAATCGATCGATCGCCTGACTGCTATAGTGCCACCGAGAACAACACTCAGGAAGATACTCTCTAGTACCTGGGTAGTCGGGTAGTATGGATCTTGTTGGCACCATTATTTGAGACTTATTCCATTGGATTTCTCTCTTCACCCTTATCACATTCATACCTATCATTTCTTATCAAAATTTGTGACCCCAACCGCCCCTTTTCAGTTCCCTCGTCATCATGGCCCATACCCGTAGCCAAGACTTGGAAGCTCACTTCAATACCTTGCACTATAATTTCACAGAGACCCAACAAGAAGTGAGACGGCTTAGTGCCAATATTGCCACCATCAATAAAAACATGCATTCCTCCATCACCACCTCAATCGAGGAACTCAAACAAGACCTCAAAAAAGACATTACTACCCATCTTGAATCTATCACTACGATGATCTGCACCAAGATGCATATCCCTGCAGATCCTCCCTTATATGAACCACCTTTGCATACCAAAGGTGAAACTTCTCTCATTCCCATAATTTTCAGCCCCATCACTTTCAGTGTGACCTACACCTTCCATGTGTGGATGTGACCAAATTTGATGGCTCAGATCCCACTGGTTGGGTAACTCAAATGGAACATTTTTTCTCTTTGTATGGCATTACAGATGAGTTTGCCAAACTCTGGTATGGTGTTCTCCATCTACATCAAGAATGTTGGCAATTGTGGCAATGGAGAAAAATTTCCCGCCAAGGATATGTTGCTTGGACACACTTTGTAGCAAAGATTTATGAACGCTTTGACACTGACACCAACCATTTAGGTTGTTTGACAAAGTTGAAACAATCTGGCACAGTGGAAGACTTTATAGCTTCTTTTGAGCAACTGGATTTTCATACAGGGGGCATGTATGATGCTTTTTTTTCCGAGAATGTTTTATCAATGGCCTCAAGGATGAGATTTGTGCCCATGTCCTCATGGCTCGGCCTCAGAGTTGGGTGGAGGCTACTAAAAGAGCTAAGGAAGCACAACAGGTTATCTCTTCTCAAAATTGGAAACCCTCCTTTATTCCTCACACTAAACCAGTAAATCCCACTCCTCCTTCTACCCCACTAAAGATCCAAAAATTGACCAGGGCCAAAATGGTCGAACGCCAACTCAAAGGCCTTTGCTATAATTGTGATGAAAAATATTTTCTAGGACACAAGTGTAAGGAACAAAAGTTTTTTATGGCCATCTAGGAGGATGTTTCGGAAGAGGATGTTGAGGCTCCCCTTGTGTCTGTGTCACCTGAACCCACTGATATAACCCTTGCCTCAAACCCTCCTGAAGTAGAACCGGTCATTTACCTAAATTCTCTCACTGGCTTCTCTGCTCCCCAAACCCTCAAGCTAATTGGTTACATCAAGCATAGCAAGTTCATCATTCTTATTGATAGTGGAAGCACCCATAATTTTATTCATCACTGCATTTCCCAAGAAACTAATTGTTATATCTATGCAGTCAATAATTTCCAAATCATGATTACCAATGGCAGGTCCATGAAATGTGGAGGGCATTGTGAAAATGTGTGTCTCCAAATTGGTGACTACCACCTGAAATCTCATATGTTTGCTATCGACATGGGTGGTTGTGACATTGTGTTGGGTGTAGAATGGCTAAGGACTTTGGGTCCCATTCTCATGGATTTTAAGGAATTAACCATGCAATTCAACCAGGAGGGCCAACAATATAAGTTCCAAGGCATCATCTTTGGTTCCTTGGAGATAATTAGTTCCCATCACATGGAAAAGATTCTCAAAAAAGGTCATTCTGGCATTATTTCCCAACTTGATGCCATAAAAGCAACTGAGACACCCTCTGTGTCGCAGGACCTCCAATCCATCCTCTCTAAAAATCAAGTGGTTTTTTCCACTCCCTAGGGACTCCCTCCTTCCCGTGGTGTTCATGATCATTACATTCCCCTTGTCCCAGGAATCCTTCCTCCCAATATCCATCCCTATCGTCACCCCTTTTCCCAAAAAAATGAAATTGAGAAAATGGTTCAAGAATTGTTCAACGCATGTGTTATCCACCCTAGTACGAGCCCCTACTCTTATCTTGTGTTCATGGTCCTTAAGAAAGAAGGTTCTTGGCACATGTGTCATGAATTTTGCACCCTCAACAAACTCACCATTAAAGACAAATTTCCCATTCTTGTCATTGATGACCTCTTGGATGAAATGAGTGGTGCCCAATTCTTTACTAAACTTGATCTTTGTTCTGGCTACCACCAGATCCGTATGAAAGAGGCAGAAATTCCTAAGACATCCTTTAGAACTCATGAGGGAAACTATGAGTTTTCGGTCATGCCCTTTGGCTTATGTAATGCTCCCTCCACTTTCCAAAGCCTCATGAATCATGTCTTCCATCCTTTGTCTTAGTTTTCTTTGATGATATCCTCATCTATAGAAAAACCTGGATAGACCATGTTGCTCAAGAGGATTGAGTTCTTCATCTACTCTCTCAGCACCAACTTTTCCTAAAACAATCTAAATATGATTTGTGTGCCTCAGAAGTTGAGTACTTGGGTCATGTTGTTGGCAAGGTCGGCGTCGAGGTGGATCCTAAAAGGATTGAAGCTATGCAAGACTAGCCTCACCCAAAGACTCTCAAAAGCTTGTGTGGATTTATAGGCTTAACAGGTTATTATCGCAATATTTTTAAGAATTATGGAAAGATTGTGTCACCTCTCACTGCACTCCTTAAAAATAATTCTTTCACTTAGACTCTAGCAGCTGCACAGGATTTTCAAACCTTGAAGATGCCCATGTGCACCACTCCAGTCTTGGCCCTTCCTAATTTCACAAAGACCTTTGTCCTGGAATGTGATGCTTCAGGGAAAGGAATTGGCATTGTCCTTATGCAAGAAGGTCGGCCTTTGGTCTTTGCCAGCAAGCAACTATCTAAGCGAAACTTGGTCAAATCAATCTATGAAAAGGAAATGTTGGCTATTTTGCATGTCATTGATCTTTGGCGCCCTTATCTATTGGGGAAATGCTTCGAAATTAAGATAGATCATCAAAGCCTCAAGTATTTTATGGAACAACGCATTTCCTCCCCAGAGCAACAAAAATGGGTGACTAAGATCCTTGGATATGATTATGAGATAATTTACAAGAAAGGCAAAGACAATGTGGTTGCGGATGCACTTTCCCGAAAATATGAAGATTAAGGGTCCCTTTTTTCTCTCTCGTTCATTATACAAGATTGTCTCCAAGCTGTTCGCCAGGAATGGCTACACGATCCCAAAAATTCACATTTGATACAACAATTGCAGTCCAATTCTCCAGTTTCCCCAGGGTACTCTTGGCTCCATGGTGAGCTTCGATACAAAGTTTGTTTGTATTTAATTAAACAGTCAAAACTTAAATCCACAATACTTTCTGAGCTTCATGCTACACCCACAGCTGGGCACTCCAGGTTTACTAAAACCTATGACAGGGTCAAATGTTATTTTTCTGGGATGGTATGAGGACGTTTGTAATTTTGTGGTTGAATGTGATGTGTGTTAATGCAACAAGGGTGAAACAGTCAAATCTCATGGCACACTACAACCGCTTCTGATTCCCCCTGCTATTTGGCAGGATATCTCTATGGATTTTAATGTAGGCTTACCTAAATCAGGAAATAAATCGGTCATCATGGTGGTAGTTGACCGTCTTTCCAAGTATGCTCATTTATGTGCTCTTCAACCCCCATTTACAACATCTGTGTGGCTCAAATTTTCATGGATCGGGTCTTCAAGCTTCATGGCATGTCACATTCTATTGTTTTTTATCACAACCCAACTTTCACCAGCAATTTTTGGAAAGAATTGTTTAAGCTACAAGGTACCCAATTGCATCTCAGCACATCTTATCATCCCCAGATTGATGGTGAAACTGAAATTGTCAACAAGTGTTTGGAAACATATTTGAGGTGTTTTTCCTCAGAAAGTAAAAATCAATGGGCTTAATGTTTACCACTAGTTGAATGGTGGTACAACACTTCATACCATACAACTATCCATATGACTTCTTTTGAAGCGGTATATGGACAAAATCCACCTTCAGTTCTCTCATATTTTTCAGGTGTCTCGAAGGTCTAGGCGGTTGACAAAACACTTACAGTTCGAGAACCTACTCTGTGTACCCTCAAAGAGAATTTAGTCATGGCCCATAATCGAATGAAGCAACAAGCAAATCAAGGTCGCTCTAAACGCCAATTTAGATAAGGGGATCAGGTGTTTCTTCGAATGCAACCTTACAAGCAAAATTCCCTCAAGGATGACCATTGTTAGAAACTGGCACCCAAATTTTATGGTCATTATGTCATTCTCAAGCATGTGGGATAGGTGGCCTATCAGTTAGCTTTTCCTAGTCATTCTAAGCTCCATCCTGTTTTTCATGTTTCCTGCTTAAAGAAGGTTATTGGAACTAAGTGTCAAACTCAAACCAACCTTCCCAAGTTGGATGAAGAAGGCTCCATTTGGATACATCCACAAGCAATTTTGGACCAGTGTGAGTGTCGTTTGTGTTTGCAAACCATCAAGGAAGTGTTAGTCCAGTGGAAAGATACAACTCTAGCAGATGCTACTTGGGAACCAGCTACCATTCTGCAACAATTTCCACATCTCAAGCCTTGAGGACAAGGTTGTTTTTAAGGAGGAGGACATGTTAGGGACCTAACCCCTCACGTAGGTAGAATAATATATTCCGATGTAATAAAGGTCAATATTAATAAGGCCTGGAAATAAGGAAGAATAAGTCCAATGTAAGAAGACCTAATAGAAGCTTTTACTTCTAGAAGGATCTTCCTCTAGATGGTTCTTTTGATAGACATATTTAGTATAAATAAGAGTCGAGGGTATGAGAACTTTTGTCTTGGATATTATTTTAATAGAGCTCTACTCTGTTGGAGGTTGCCCCCTCGAAGAGGCAAGTGAACATTTCTCTCAGTAATCAAAGTGCTCTTTCTGGTGTTATTCTGGTATCATTTTGGTATGATTGTGGTGTTGTTCTAGTATTGTTGTTGTTCATCTGCCATTTCTAGCAATTTATTTCTATTCTACATACTTTTTTATATCTGGAATATTACAGTTCAATTGAAATGATTGAAACAATGTTTATTTTTCTTGTGTTGATTTATGTTTTTCAAAGTGACCCTCTCCTTTCCATTCTCATCTTCCTCGCAGAGGAATCTAGAACACAATAATGCTAATCAAGTGCATTTTTTCTATAAGTTGTGAATCTTAATCTGTGCAGGATGATATGAATCTCCTATGATGTCCTAATAAATTGGACCTCGGGCTTGGATCCTGCGATTAGATTTCTCGTTGAAGGCATGGTCATATGACCAGTTGTAAGGGATGATTTGGAAAAAAATTTAAGCCCCTTATCCATGTGCAAGAATAAAGGTGTGGATGGAAAAGAGGATCCTCAAGCGATCCACCCTTCCTATATTCGTTATCATCATTTCCTTGCTTGTCGGTCGATCTCCTATGTTGACTGAACAAAAAGAAGTGTCATGAATAAATAAAAGTAAGTTTCTAAATTAAAAACAACATTTATATTATGGTGAAATTAATACAAGGGCTCAATTAAAGATAAGCATCATCTACATATCCCATTTTGGTTCAATGGGAGAGTGACAAATTCCTATGGAGTGATTCCTCGAGACATATGGAGCATGAGACTTTCCCAATATCCTATAATGAGTGAGGCTTGCGATCAAATATTTGATATGTCCTATCCATCATCATTAAAATATATAATTTTAAATCCCAAAGTCATATGTAGGGAAAATATAATCTATTTAACTAACCCTTTGGATATAGAAAACACAAATAGCTTTGACTTAAAAAAAATACTTTGATTTGAGTATATAAGAAAAACATAGTTTTGAATTGGGTTCTTGGAAATTTTTCAAAGATGGATTGATGACAACACTGTGTCTCCAATTGGAACCATGTCAATTTGTTGGTGCAATGTTGTACTTTTCATTTGGAGTCCATATACAAGCCAAGTTGTCATCGAATAGAGAGAACCCATTTCTACAATTTTTTTCTTCGTATTGAAGACGTGCAAGGCAATCGGTGGCTTTCCTGAAGGGACAACATACTCACTTGCATACTTGCTAGCACAACCTTTTAGTACAACCATGGATAATATATTCATTTTCAAAAATTTTGAACATTTACTCAAACATGCTTTCTCGAAGTTCCCTTATGACATGGATTTGATTATATTCTGCTATGGAATCACTTTTACTACTTATACAATGGTTAGATGGATGTTGTAAAGTTACCACTCAACAAGATGACAAGTCCATGGGATCATCTTGGAAAAATGCCCAAGAAAAGGGTCAATGGGACTAGAGTGTACAATAAATGGTCAATAGACTATTGCATACCAATAAGAAATATACCCAACATTATGTATGACACAATTGAAACTTCATAGATGTCCCATTACTTCTTCAAATAGATCTCTCTCTCTCCCTTGTTTTTTCATTTTGACTTTTAGATATTTGTATATTACTTATGGGAAATGGCCAATCACTACTACTAGCATCTTTCGTGTAGAAATACGAGCCTGATATTAAATACCTAGATCATGTGCTCGAGATCACTAAGATGTACATGAGATTCAAATATCCAACCTTCGTGAAACAATTTCAACTGTGTTATAAACTAAGCTCTCCATATTTTCATCTTATTTTAATAATGACCTTGGATCTTGCCCTTCATCTTCTTTTAATAATGGTTGGGTAGCCTCAAATATTCATCACCCTCTTTGAAGTAGCAACCTTGTCGACTAGCATCTAGAGATGAAAGTTCATTTTTTGTGCCAAATCAATTCTATAATTCTTGAGTATCAATGTAAAATTCAAGATCGAATAGTTTCATAGCATGATCATTTAAAAAGAAATTTATTGGAGAGTTCTAACCTCACTTCCATTTTTATTTTTATTTTTCCTAGAAAATGAGCAAACCTATCCAACGGATTCTAGAATTCGAGTATAAATTTAAAAGGTCAAGAATCAAATAGTTCCATAACATGACTATTCAAAAATAAAGTGTTTGGAAACCCATAGCCTTGACTCCATTTTCAATTTTGTTTTTCTAGAAAATGGCAGTACTTTTCGAATGAATTTTCTCCCCATTGCAATAGATGGTAACTCGTTGCATTTGAATAGTAGTTATTTCCCATAATGTTGTGAGGGGGGAATCCTTCTAATGAAGATGAGAGTTTTCTCCCATGAACCATAATTTTGCATTGCATATTATTATGGAAGGATTTTTTTTTAATGTAATGCACATGTATCAAAATATATTTATTATTTTCTTATTCACTCCCTTATACTTTAATGAGTTTTTCAAGTGTAATATAGTCAAAACAACAAGAACATACTCGTTAAACTATTTTCATCCCTAATATGTATTAATTTTTTGGGAGCATCATTCAAAGATGCATAAATTGATTTTTGTTCACATTTTTGAAGCATCGTTGAATAGAGTTATTTTTGAACAAGGTATAAAGTCTAGACAATCCAATCATCTACATAGGGAGCCAAACAAAATTTTAAATGAATTCATGAAATGCCTTTACAAAATTTGAAGATAATATTGTTCATGGATTTTTTAGATTCAATAGTGTGACTTGATAGGAAAAACAAACCCATTTTGTAACAAAATTGATCTTATGCTCTTTTTCTTTCGCTATTCGAACTTGATTAGACCATTAGTATGTTGACCCTATGTTTTGTGAAGGTTATGTTTGGTATTTAGAAGGTCTACTCGTGTGTTGATAAGGTCACTCCAACATTGAGAAGGTTAGGAGCTCATAAGGTCACTTTGATGTTCATCGAAAGGTTTTCCCAACATTTAGGATTTCAACCTTACCATTCAAAAGGTCAATAAAAAATGCACCATATATTAAATTAAAAATTGATTTGGATGTACATACTAGAGAAAGGAAAAAAGAAAATCCCCTACTTATATAATCAAGAAGAGTTAGCATAACCACCATGATTACTCCCACGTCATGTTAATAAACATAGGGAGGAACTCATTGGGAAACTTTACTTCGGATATCTACAAATTAAATTCTATTTCCAAACCAACCTTACTCAAATTAAGGTTTGCATTCAAACAAACATTTATCATCCTCCTATATTAGCGTGTAAGGTAACTAATAAATATATAATGTAACTTAGGAAACAATTTAGTATGGTTGAGGTAAGGCTCTCCCATACTAAATTGTTTTTTTTTTTGCGGGTGCTATCCTAGCTCACCTCTATTTACCCCTACCCATGTTTTCACAACCTTGTGACATCCATATGAGTTTGAACTAATAAGATCTAGTGGAGAATAATTGATGGAAACATAGAAATGGAAAATATTAATTAATATCTTAATTTTTTTTATTTGTTCTTATTATTAAATACACTTTTAAACACTTTCTCTACCTATACACTTTATTCATACATATGTTTCACCTTCTAATTTTTACGATCAACGAAAATGCCAAATCTATAAAACCATTGAATACCCATAGATAATATGAAGCTAGAAATGGATATATTCACTCCAAGCCCAAAAACTTAGTTGTGCATAACATTATTCTCATGTTATGTTCATACTTCTATAACCCAGTTAGAAGAGGCACGAAACCATTCAATTCCTCATGTATTGAACATTCTAAATGAAATTTTCTAGATAGATTGATTACAATGAGAAACCATACGTAGAGTACTTAGGAGGTTTGGCGCTTCAATGGTTATCTCAACCAGAAGGTTTTTCCTCATCCTTCTATGGGTGAATTTTGTATGCATTGTGGATGGAACTCCATTCTTTAGATATTTCCAGTGGGAGTTAGTGAGTCTTTACTATTGTATATTATTGAGGTAATAAATCTCTTGTGGAATTTTGACTATGGATCTCATATGAACCAATAATTTCCAACCTCTAATTGAATCGTACCAGTGACCCAAAAAAAATTATTGATACATAACATCGTCAAGATTTCATTTCCTCATATTCCAATAGCAGGGATGATTTTAGGGGCTAAATTTCGCTCATGGGATAATTTTCCATGTTTTTTCCAAAAACGAGATTCGCTATTTTAAAAATTATTTGCCCAAATTGTATAGGATAAAATTATTTTACCTTGAAAATCGCCAAAATTTTATAAAAAATATATGAAATACTTAAAATTTTAATATTTTTACAAAAATATCACCAAACATTTATAGTTGACATATGAAGGATTAGTAAGATTCGCTAAGGTTTCTACATTTTAAAATAAATTTCCATCCTTAAAATCATTCGTGTCCAATAGTCCCTGGAAAATTAAAAACACCAACAGTGGTCAATTTAATGTTGACCGGGTATTTTAGGATCTACTACATCACATGCTCTCGCCATGCATCCATTCATGTTTACCTATACTAGAGGAACCTTTGAAGTGTCCATTTTCCATTCAAAAAAAAAATCCCTCGATCTTTAAATAACGTAACCTCCTTGATTTACTTGAGCGTTCCCTTTCCCCCACTTTGGGGGTATGCTAGTTATTATAGTTTTTTTTTTTTAACAAGAAAGGAGAGTTTGCATTAATATAACAGTGGTATGACCACTGTAAAAAAATCTACATAGTTCAGGCATGCATCCAGTGCATGAAATCAAAAATTACATATATAGGCACCATAAATCAAAGCCCAGAAATTCTCGTTATGGATTAGATTCCAAAATTTGACTCTTATGGAGTTTAAAGCCTACACACAGTGTATCTTCATAGTAACCAAAATTGGGCAAGACCCAAGAGAAGAAAGGAACCATAGTTACACCTAATGCTCCGGTTCTAGGGGCCTTCATTCAGCGAGACCTTCACCCCTACATCTTGTTGAAGGCTCGTCCTAGCGGCTTGGAGCTCCAACTTTTCCATCCTGGATTCTAATTTCGCAATGTGTTCATTAACCAACTATGTCGATTGCGTGAGGGTCTCTGCAGCTTCCTCTCTTAGTTGAATGAGGTCTTCTTCAAGCATCTCAAATCTTTTTCCACCTTCCTCGTCCAGTCGAAGAAGAAATCTTCTCTACGAGATTAATTTCCGCTTCAATTTGCGGATTTCCAGTTCCAGTGAAGGAGGGGGGATGGGGGGAGCAACAGACTCGGAGATAGAATCCATGTGGAGGACTGGGGAGAGATTCGTCATAATTTGATGGGAAAGGGACCATGCAGAGAGAGTCGAGCAAGACAAACGATCACCCGTAGAAGAGAAGGTTCGTCTGCGGGAGGGGGCTTCGGATGTCGCCCTCAATTTAACTCCAGATCGAGCATGCTAGGCCATGATTTGGATAGGAAACCTAGTGCGAGTGCCTTTCAAGAGAGACTTGGGCATTGTACTAAGATACTTGGCGGGCATGATGGAAGCCTCATGCAGAAGTGCATAGAATGATGCGAGTTGGGAGGAGAAGTACCTTCGTGCATGGGGATTATCATATGTTGAAGTGGTGTCACATGTTAGGGTGAGGGTAGGTTTAATTTCTGGCTGCCTCTGGGCTCGAGACCACCTGCGAGCTGCCCACCTCAAACCGTTAAGGAATTGGAGTGAAGGACAAGGTCCCATTGATTGAGAGGAGTCCCTTGCTCAAGGGAGTGGTGACTTTTGTTGCTTGGTCCACTTCTCCATTTAAGTGCCGAAGAACATGGAAAAAATCAATCTTTCGGAATTTTTTAGACAGTCTCTGAATTTTCTTGAGAATTTGCCAAATTTTCATTTGATTTGGTAGCGAGTTAGCAACCAAGGCTTGGATTAGGAGCCGAGAATATCCTATCACCGATATTTCATTGATGCCTAGCTCTCGGGCTTGGATGAGGCCTTGCCAGAGACTCAGATCTTCTGCCATGTTGTTGGTGTCTTCCCCTAATTTCCAAGAAAAGACCAGTTCTAGGATTTCGTTAGGGCTATAGAGCACCCCTCCCCCTCCTGCCTCCCCTTATTATAGATTTTTTTTTTAATATGTGAAGGTAGTGGCATTTTAAAATATTAAATATTTAATGTCTCAAGAATATTTGTGATGTCAAAGGCGATTATAATTTTTTTTAATATCTAGAGGTAGTCGTATTATAGAATATTAAATATTTAGTATCTCAAGACTATTTATCATATCAAGGATGATCTCACCAAGATCTTCTCAAGGTGTGGTTTATGTGTGGTTAACTATTGTCAAATGAAAATGTGAAAAATAAGATTGTTTGACTTTTAGATGTCTAACTCAACCATTATGGTTGACCAAAAATTTTAAAATTCTATTAGTTATTGAATTTCCAACTCATCAACCAATTTTTTTCTTATAAGGCCCATTTTAACCCAAAATTTCTTCTAATGTCATCCAAAGATAAGTGAAACTCAATCATTACTTAAAAACTGAACTACAAATTGTAATGGTTACAGTTAGTCCCACCATTCATGATTATATCTATAGAATGTCCATTCTAGATTATTGAAACAATATAGGTTCCTCATTCTAGTCCAACTCCATCTTTTGAAAGCCCATCTACAACACTATTAGTGTCCCTATAAATATGATACAAAAATGTATATGAGAAAGAATTCATCGGATTGATTACTTCATCATACATGAGTCATATTGCAAAACTTATGAGTGCAATTTCTTTGTGCATCCATTGGATAACCATCTTTGAGTCTCCAAAAAAATTTAATTGGGTTACACCATATTCTTGTGAAAGTTTCAGGACCAGCTATAAATCCATCAATTCATAGAAGTTGTTAGTTTCTTGACCAATTCCAACTTTAAAATAAATATTGTGATCTAAATATATGTATAGTATGCATCTTTATCCTCCCTTAGAGGGGTTCCCCTATGAGGCACCATCAAAAAAATCCCTTAGAATTTCCTTATGTATAGCCACTTCACCTTGCATATGAGAGATAGATTTTTCTTGCACATGTGGATAGTCATTTAAAACAGTCAAGGACTTGAGAGTACATTTAAGGGGAAGTGTATCTTTATCTTCAAATAGCTTTAGATTTCTAGCAAGCCATACTCCCCAAACCATGTAAAATAGAAGTGCTCTAATCTTGGAAGTCTTCTTTCTATTACATTGGGTTCTACAGATCTCTTCAAGACTTACTCCTTCTCAAAGATTCCCAAATATTCATTACTTAAATATTAATATGGATGTTTAATTTTTTAATTTCATTTTTTATAGTTTTCATTTTTTTTAATTTGACTTATTAACATTATATCACACATATCATGCATATTGAATGTGCAATAATTATAACAAAAGTAATTCCTCATAATTATAATTATTAGAAATTAAGTTTAATTTATATATTAATGTTTGCTAAAGTTAAAATTGATTCATACATTTTTAAGAATATAATATAAATATTAGAAAAATATGTACTCGCATACTTTTATACTTGAACAAAAACAAAATAAAAAATGAAGCAACAAATCAAATCATAAACAAGAAAGTTTCGTAAAAGGGGATGAAACTTGTTGATTCCTCAAAATAGACTATTTTTGTCACATTCCTATATTAGACTTCCATCCAAAAGCCCATATCTATGACTTAGTTATATCCCATTTTTTCTATTTTTGCCATAAAATCATGACCATCTATTGAAGATGTGTATTGAAGGATGTTAAAAGTAAATTCCATCTTATGCTTAATTCCATTTTTTTTTATGCATATTTGATTTAATTAGTCATTATTATAATGAGTAGCTACAGAATGTAGTAATTCAAAATACAGTGATGTAGTTCAGTCACTAAAATGGTTTTCTGCAATGAAATCATTGTTCTATAGGCAAGTGATCAGTTCAGGACTGAACCCTGACATATGGAAGACAAAAAATTGATCCCTGAAGCTTGTCTACCTATCAGCTCAACCCACAGAGCCTCCACATCAACGCAAGTGTAAAGTCAAACATGCAATCAAACATGTCCATATGGCAGAGTTGTGCAAGCTAGCTTCATCAAATCAGTGCACAAGAAAGGAACGAGCTCGTATTAAATAAATTCATGCATTATGTCATGAATTTCTCCAATAAGTGGATAACAAATCTTAATCCATAGATCCACGAATATTGTTAAGATCTGATTATGCATATTCCCATATATAATTTGTTGCAAACAATTTGTGAGATCCATGTATTTTGGATCTATGTGATCCTGTTTTTATTATATAAATATGTGTAATACGAATTTTAGAGACACGCTTCTTGATATAAAATTGTTGTAATTGTATTGTTGTTGGAATTAATATAAGTTCTGGTTATTGTATATGTGTGTGCATTACATGTTATGAGTTAAAATATCTTAAGTCTCATACGATATTTCCAAGTAGCGTTCTCAAGCCGAGAGGCCCCCCTGAGGAGGAGTACACTTCAGTTACTTTAATTGTTGGTATTGTTTTGTTTATCCAGTTGTGTGATTTCGTATTTCTGTTCATTTCTTTTATGCAAGTTTCTTTATTTTCGTTTACACAAAGATAACTACCATAGCAAGACATCAATATAATTATTGATTGTCATGTCCATAGTAGGAAATCTCATTGCTTCAGATGATTGAAAGAATGTTATTAGTAGTCCAATAAATTGATGATCCTAAGTGTTGGAATTGTCTTTGTGTCTTTTTAATTTTGTTTCTGCATTATTAGTAAATGTTTTGTTCTTTCTGCAACTGAACATAACTATGTTTTTGCAACTAAGGCATTGAACAATTTTTCCTTATGCATGATTAGATATATTAGAAAACTAGTACCTATATATATTTTGCATTGCACTTCATCAGTTTACGATCCCTAGGTTGATAATTTAATGTAGCAGAGTTCAACTAATTGAACAGACTGATAAATCTTATTGCACTAAAAAACACTTTTAACATTTATGGAAGGAAAGAAAAAATTGATAAGTATGAATTCCAGGGGTACTTTTAAATTTGTGGTCTTATAAACCTACCATTTAAGATCATATGTTGGGCATGGGGTCTCTTCCTACTCATGTAAGGAAAAAGTTTGAAAGTACAAAGTAATCAACTTAGTGCAAGTCCCTTTATTATGCCACACATTTTGCGCATTACTTTATCTGAACTTAGAGCTTATGTTGTTGATTAAAATGAATTAACTACTTTTAACCAAGGTTGACCTAATCATTTTTATGCATATCAAATGATGTGATCATTTTTATGCATATCAAATGATGTGACTTGTGTAAGAAAGTAGTCATTTTGACTCGTGGTTATACAATATGTGATTGTGGTTGTCTTATATTTATACTTCTTTGACATACTTCTTTGAAATGCCAAATGTTTCTAATAGGAGACTTTAGCTTTCACAACTTACTTATGATAATTAAGTTGTTTTATAAAATGCAAGTAGTTTTTTCATAATGTTTTATATGTTTCAATGTATGTATTTAGGGTATGTTTTATTATTATACTTACATGTATGTATACATTTCATTTTAATTAAGATCTTGTGTGGGGATGTTGGATACATAGGCTTAATTTGTATATGCTTAATGTTTGTGGTCTCAGTGGGGATGATAATGATAAATGTGAACATGATTTTATGACCTAATAATCATATTGTGGACCGTGGAAGGTTTGGTTGACAATATCGATAATATAGAGAATATTGCATATTGGTTTAAATGATAATATCAAGAGGAAGGAGGATATTACATCATGGTATTCATAATATCAATAGTGAGGAGGATATCATGGTATATAGTGAAAAGGATATATCATATTTGTCTTATTTTATTGTACTATCTCCCAGGCAGTATACATAGTGATGAGTTCACTTTGACTACTCTATTAATTTGGGTTGACTTTAAAAATTTTGTAAAAAACTTAAAGTGTAACATAAAAACTCAAAATTTTATTTTTTAATATGTAAAAAAAACTGATTTTTCTTACATTTCATTGGCTGATAACTTTATAGTGTTATTACAGCCTTCACGTATTTCGAGGTCAAAATTAACTCAGTTACAATGACAGATTGGGTAAATTTAATTTATATCTAAGTAAATTTAATTTATATTTGGGCTATAGGAGGCGGTACTCTCGCTCTCCGATTCCTATTTCGCTTCGCACGACTTAAATTAAATACCGACGTACATTCCAAGTCACCTCTTGTCACATGTACATCAGTCTCGGTAAAGAGTCAAAGCGGGAGGCGGTTCAGTTGCTCTCGGAATTGGTCGTTAAAAAGAATCGATCGTAAGCCCATGTTATGTAAGCCCAGCCACGTCCTTTCGCTCTGGAGCACCAAATGTTATGTAAGCCCATGTCTAATCAATGCCTCCTTATAAGATTTAATCCATTGTCGGTGTAGGATAACTACTACCATGCTAATAATACATTTAATAATAAATATATAAATTTATGGCGGATTCCATTGTTTCACAAATAATACTACTAATCAATACATTAATTAATTTAGAGTATAGGAGGCAGTACGCGCAGCCTCGCTGCCCTTGTTTAATATAGGAGATGTGAAACTATGATAGTTGCTTGACCAATTGTGTCATAGAGAGTTTCCCAAGAAACCATTAATTTGGACGCAATTGGATACATGAATCTGGGATGAGAATGGTTAGAGGGGTCAAAAGTGTGTTCTAAAGTGAGTAGGAATGAGATCATCAAGCGGGGCGAAGGTATGTTCCCACCAATTTATTTTACTATTCCTCCACCAACCTTGGGATCATGAGAATGGGTGAGAAGGTCCATTTCCCTTGGTAGATGTAGTAGGCCTCGGGATGCTTGTTGCGGGTCAAAAAAATGTAATTGCCTCCTCCCACTTTGTATTCTATCTTAAAGAAGAGTTGTACAAGAGAAAAAGAGTTATTATTATTCGAGAAGTTTAGGTGTCTTGTTTTAAATCTTCTAGATATATTGCATTACTTACATGTGTCTTGTATCGCCTGAGGACACAATGGCTACAACTATGTAAAGATGAATGTGTGAGCCACAGTTAGGGCCCTATATGGGGTAATTGGCTTTGTCTTATTTATGTGTATGTGATGAACTTTATATTAATATTCATCATGTTATGGTTAATCAAAGCGACGAATGGTTATATACATATATAATTAATGTGTTGTATATATATTAATGTTTATTATTTTCATATATATATATATATATATATATATATATATATATATATATATAATTAGTTTAAATTACCATATTAAAATTATATTGATTAAAAAAG
>JASDQU010438877.1:152101-167084 GCA_032191745.1 Picea mariana | reverse complement strand
AAAAAAAAAATTAGATTACAATGATAATTTAGATTACAATTATAGAGATAGTGATACATTTTAAATCTTATTTCAATAAAGTTAAAGGTTAATCTAGGACAATGTTTCTCCTATCCCAACAACTTCAATATTGAAATACTAATTTAATTTGTGCTAATAATTATGAATATATTTAACACAATACTAAAACTTTAATATCGATAAATATTCCATTAGAAAATGAGAAACAAAATTGAAAAAATACATATATATAATTTTAACATCTTTTTAAATTAAACTTTACATATATAAACTTTAAACATCTTTGTAAATTTGAAACATTATTCTTTTTTTATTGGAAAAAACAAAATAATATTATTCTCCTAATATGAAAATACAATAAAAATCAATGAGATGGTTGGTTGATATCAATTAGAGAGTGGAGCAAATGCTTTAGTTTGGGCTTGAAGGAAAACATACATACATTAAAAGTTTTTCATATCCACAACTAGAAAGTGAGTATTATTAAGTTATTTTACTTAACTAATTTTTGAATTAATATTTAAGTGTAGTTTAGTCTTAGTTTTATAGTGATATTTTGAATAAATATAATGAAAATATTTGTAAGAAATTATGTATTTGTAATAATGGAATAAATATATTTACATTTTAATTTAATATAATTCTAATTTAAAGCTTTTTTTAAGAAACGGGTTTCCAAGCTTCCATTTTCTTGATGTTAAAACTCACAAAAACTTTCTAAGTTCCCAAAAAAATTCCCATCCAATTAAAAACATTCTCAACCAATTCCCAATCTCCCATACACCTATGATATATACCCACTGAAGATAAGATTTACAAACTATTGGGATAAGATATAATGCTATGTATATTTAAAATACACGTTCCCCGTAGAGATAAGCATGGCTAGATCGGTATTTGACCGACTTACATTCCCTAATATCTCCATGGGGAGGTAGGTAATTGACCGACTTACATTCCCTCTCATGAAAAAGGACTTGCAACCAAATTTGACTCTTGGAACTCTTGTAATATTCTATTATTTTACCTATATAAAGGGAAGAAGATATGTTCATGAAAAAGTACTTGTAACCAAATTTGACTTTTTTAGGCTTTTTGAATTTTTTATTTGGATTTCAGAGTTTAGAGACCAGTTGTGAAAGCTACCTTACATTAAGTTCAGGGGTTCATGCTCCACGCTAGGAGGGTTAGTTAATTAGAATGGATTTTTGAATGATGGAAGACTTTTGTTTTGTTGGTGGGACAAAAACTGTAATGATGTATCAACAAAAATCAATATTTTTATATAAAATTGTAGATAAATAAATTTAATAAATATTTATTTTTATTTTAGCTTTTTATTAAATTTAATAGTAATTAGATTTTACACTTGACTTAGTGAATCGAACATGAATTAAATTTTAATGATTTAAATTGTATTTGTAAATTAATATGAATTAAATTTTAATGATTTAATTGTATTGGTAAATTTCATATTTTAAGTATGAATTATGAATTAAATTTTAATCATTTAAATTGTATTTGTAAATTTCATGTTTCAAGTATGAATTAGATTTTAATGATTTAAATTGTACTCATAATTAATTATTTAAATTGTACTCTAAATTAGAGTATGGTTATAAAATTTATTTTACTCCATGGTTCTACTACAAAGAAAAATGGTTGAAAATGTTTATCAAAATTGTAGAATTATTGTATATAACAATATTGCATAGAAATAAAACTTCACTACAAATACCTAAGTGTAGAAAAGACACTTCCAACTTTGACATTTAACTTGTCATAATCCATGAAATAATCGAGGGAGCGATGTAAATCCTTGAAGATTAACAAGAACCTTTCTTTGATATTATAATATAGAGCACACCTGAATACAAAATTATCTTTGGCTTTAAGCTTTAAAGAAGAAAAAGAATAGTTATTTTGCTTTCAAGTAATATGGTGGTTTATTTTAATGAAAGGTTGATGGAATAAATTTTTAGTTATGTTAGAGTGATTCTATACATATTTTTATTTTGTGACCTATTTAAATTTTATTTATTATTTTTAATTTATAATTTAGTGATTTGAAAATGAGTGAGTGTTGATATTATAATATAGAGCACACCTGAATACAAAATTATCTTTGGATTTAAGCTTTAAAAAAGAAAAAGAATTAATAGTTATTTTGCTTTCAAGTAATATGGTGGTTTATTTTAATGAAAGGTTGATGGAATAAACTTTTAGTTATGTTAGAGTGATTCTATACATATTTTTATTTTGTGACCTATTTAAATTTTATTTATTATTTTTAATTTATAATTTAGTGATTTGAAAATGAGTGAGTATTTTTACTTTATGTAAGTTTTTAATTGAGAATCGTTTTCTAACGAATTAGTTGCATGAGGATTAAAAGGCATATGAATCCATGAATAATCATACTTTTAAAAAATAATACATAACATACATGAACTAAAATGGAATAAAGCACGTGAAAAGACAAGAGAGGGATAACCAATGTTTGTAACGGAGTTCACCCCTCCTGAGCTACATCTCCGGACCCACTTCAATTGGAATATGGATCGCTTTCATTCCTTCTTCAAAAGATGTTGGGACCTTCTCATAAGTGATTACATAAGAGACGCCTTCTCCTTCAATGAGGATTCAAGAAAACTACTCGCACTCATATCTCTTCATACATCAAGAAGGATAATTTCTTACATGAATAAGTCTCTCAATGCTTAGGAGTAGTAGCTCTATGACTTTCTAACTCTACTCATTAACTCTCCATTACTCTCCCCCCTTACATAGGGCTCACATAAGGTCTTATATAGTTTTCCTCGCTCACTCTTAAAAAAGAGAATTAATTCCTAGATCCATAATAATAGGATCTAATTAAAAAAAAATCTAATAGAATCTAATTATAATAATAGGATCCTATTATAATAATAGGATCTAATTATAAAAATGGCTTTCAAATTAGATCATACCTCATCGCACAAAAATTCATTGACGATGAGGTCGATGTCAAGGATGTGCGCGTGGAGCCCAGTGAGAAAATCTTGGCCCTGGTGGTCTAGGGCGTAAATGCAGAAGAGTCGTGGTAGCTCTAGAGGAGGTGGGTGGTGGGTCTACGCAGTTCCTCTCTTCACAAAAGATGGTCGTGGCTACTTCTTGCAGTCCTATGACGACGTTTATGCTTGGCGTTAGTGGCCCGTGTATATTTCACTACTTATTGCCGTTGTTTGTGTTGTTGTGGTCTCTTGGTTGAGCCCCGAAGGCTGTGCATGGGCCGACAGACAAAAGAGACATGAGAAAGGCATAGTCATTCCTGGGACCAAAGGATGGTCGATAATTGGAATTCTGATGGACATGAGCGTGGGTCTTACCCATCGCAAGCTTGAATCTCTGAGACTCGTTCATGGTGCCAAGAATCTTATGGTGTTTAGCTTGGGATCCACGCCCATTCTGATCTGGAGGTCACCAGAGATATGCTTAGATCCCCTCACTTCGTGAACAAACTCCTCAAGCAATCAACAGAACAGTTGTTGTTTGGGAGGGTCATTTGATTCACACCTAATGGGAACTACTAGAGGCTGCTGCAAAGAATTTCTTATGCTCATCTCTTTTCCCCACGCAAAATCGTTTCCCACAAAGCTGGCCGCCAAGTCGATGTTGCCCGAATGCTTGTTGATATTCAAAGTGAGTATCAGTCTAACGGGGTTGTTAGTCTTAGACCACACCTGCAAGGTGTTGCGCTGAACAATATCATGGGAAGGCTTTGGTTCGAGAGATCCCTAAGGTCTTGCAAGTCGTGGCTAAAATGACAACCAACCAGCAAAAACACCTTTCACACATCCATCATATTCGGTCGTCCTCCTTTGCCTTTAAAAATCGACCTATAAGATACTGAGGAGTGCATGTCGATTTAGAATAGGATCTCCATCAATCCATTCTATGATCGATGGTCGAATTGTTTCACACGCAAGAATCTATTGCAACAGATTCAACTTTTTTCCACTATAAAAGATAAATCGCTCTTTTTAAGCAGAAATTTGGGCCCGTCGGCAGGTCAAATCCTGACTTTGGTGCTCCTGTTTGGTGATCGATATCTCCAAAACGAAATTTGTTTGGATGAGAGAAAGTATCACGGTGTGGCATGTTAGCAATTAGTTGATTGTGAGGGTACTCCGTCGATGGTGGTTAGAGGCTATTTTCTTGGTCAGGACGACTTTTTAACAGATACACCTTCAGCAAATCAAATCCCATGCTTTCCTTAAAATTGAATATGATCGTATGTAAATCCTCATAACCAACGGTGGATACAACGACGAATCATATGATTAACTATCTGCAGCAACAATACTACAATGAATCCTTTCGTTGAACCATTCACTAGTCGAATTCACCACCAATGTACGATGAAACATGGAATAATTGAAGCATATGGATCCAATCTTCCCTGGTCTTGTTTTGAAACAGTCCATTCATCGAGAAGAGAAGCGTTGGACAAAGGAATACTGGTGAGATATGTAATCATGTTATGAGGCAGAGGATATTTGGTCTAGAGGAGGGTAGTGTCGCTCCCTGTACAAATTTCTTTCTCTGCTAAAATGGCTACTCCGTCATGGACCTTTGCAAGGACTGTAATTGATGGATTTCCAAAGGGTAGGCCTCCACTGCTACCTCTCCCGACTCAACCACTCTAAGAAAATTCTCTCTGTGGTGGGGATTTTCATTTCTGTCCCTTCCCCCACTGAGCACCAATGATTTTCTCCCCCATGCAGCTAACGAATCTCCCAATGGAGTAGATACACAGAGGTAAAATATCAAGACTACCAAGAACAAAAAGCCTAACACAAAATCCAATAGCTTCCATTGCATTGGATCAAGCTCCATATATTGATGAGAAACATAACCCACTCCTTTTGATTTCCCCACGAGTTACCGATAACTTTGACCTTTCCATAGGAAATACCATGATTGCAATGATCTCGGTCTTTGAGTGGTCAATTCCTCTCAAGAAAATTTAAAGGAAATTTAAAGGAAATGTTCTATTGTCAATACCATTGGAATTTTTTGGCCAACAATTTTGTTGGTATATTGAATAATTCTGCAAATTCACAAGAGAGACATACCTAGGCTCTTCTTTGCATCTTTGTTTGTCACGGAACTGAATGCGAGGATCTAAGGGACCCCCCAAAAAACATGGAGACTTAAAATATGGTGCAACAATATATAAAATCGTTGAGTTCCATGCATAGAGACTGATTGAGAAGAGCCATGGCAACATCCGAGTTGCAGCTTTGTTTTCTCTACTGTAAAATATGTTAAATAAAAAAATATTTCAATTTTGTAGAAATAATAACCATTGCTTACTAAGCCATTCAAACGGATGCTCCTTGGATAGTTGATATTTTTGAAGAACTGCCTCTGGGGGATTATTGTTGTTGGACTAACTCCTTCATCTACTTATTCATTCTTTGCAAGAGCTTATATGACTCTCTTGCCACATTTTGGACAAAGTTGAGAACTTTCCAGCATTTCCCAATCCAATGGCCACTCATCTCGCAATGATTGCAATATTTCCTTTTCTTCTCCTTTAACAAAATCTCCATGTCACGAGGACGTGAAATGGGTTACTTTTGTCCTATCTCACTTCCAGTGGATGTGCTCATCTTCTTTATCCAAACTTTCTTTTTTTGATGCTTGGCTACATTATGGTTAGGAGATATAATGCAGAAACCATTTTTCTTACATTCAAGAAAAGGATTTGAATGACTTTCATACCTTTCTGAATTGTCCTTGATGTAGATCTAATGAGGACTAGGACTAGATGATTTGTCTCCTCTCTTGGAACTTGATGATGTAAATATGCTTTTTGAAGTGGCTCTTGCTTCAAAAAACTTTGAGCACTCTCCAATATCCTCTTGACTGTATCCTAAACCTGCAAATTGTGGTCTTTGTACCACCTCTAATGGTTGAGTGATTCCTCGTCCATGAATGCCAAGTTCACCTCATATGTATGCCATCTTTGTGAGGAGCTTCATGACCATGTTAGTTTCATAATGAGACAAAAATTGAACATGAAGAAACATAATATACCTCGGTTTGAGTTTGCGCATCCACGATAGAAGGCTCTTTGTCTTCCATTCATTCACCATGTTGCAACTTAGCCAAGAGATCATCCTTGGTTTGCAATTCGAGTTGCAATTCTTCAAAAATTTCTTGAGTACTTCTCCATGAAGATGAGATCTCTCTTGAAGCTCTTGCTTCTCTTCTTCTGCAACCTGCAAAATTCTCCTCAACTCTGCATTTTCATCTTGAATGTTGTGATTTATCTCCTCTAATTCTTGAATTCTTTATGCTCGATTCGCTCCTTTTCCCATCCTACAAAGCATTCATCCTAGCTATGATACCACATGATCTGAAAACGAGTGAGTACTTTACTCTACGCAATTTTTCAGTCGAGAATCGTTTTCTGACGAATTAGTTGCATAAGGATTAAAAGGCATATGAATACGTGATTAACAATGAAAATAATACATAACATACATGAACTCAAATGGAGTAAAGCACATGAAAATACAAGAGACAGACAACCAATGTTGGTAACAGAGTTCACCTCTCCTGGGATACGTCTCCGAACCCGCTTCAATTGGAATACAGATCACTTTCATTCCTTCTTCAAAATATGTTGGGACCTTCTCATAAGTGATTACATAAGAGACGCCTTCTCCTTCAATCAGGATTCAAGAAGACTACTCACACTCGTATATCTCCATACATCAAGAAGGATAATTCCTTACATGAATAAGTCTCTCAATGCTTAGGAGTAGTATCTCTATGGCTTTCTAACTCCACTCATTAAATCTCCATTACTCTCCCCCCCTTACATAGGGCTCACATAAGGTCTTATATAGTTTTCCTCACTCACTCTTAAAAAAGAGCATTAATTCCTAGATCCACAATAATAGGATCTAATTACAAAAGAGGAAAAACAAGATCCATAAATGTAGGATCTCAAACTTTCTTCAAGTACATAATGGGAAAAGTATCAAAACCACCCAAAGTCTCTTCATCCATGTCCTTGATTCTCTCAACATATAACTGAGAATAATGGCAAATTGGTGTGAGGTGGTTTCTCACATAAAAATCAATTTCCAAAATTATAATTTAATGGTAAATGTGTTAGTCTAATTTCCCTCACAAGTATTAATCACTTTACATCAATAATGTATGAGTTTTTCCAAAAGCTCATAAAGCATAATTAAATGCATGAGCATTTCATAAAATCATAAAAGAATGTATGAGACCCTTTTCTCGCAAAGCATTAATAAAATGCACAAGAAAATAAAACTCAAAACATATAAGTTCACCGCCTTTAACACTCTACAAATCAACTTGGTGAACACAGTAAAGTTCTTCCATGTGTGGAAATTCGTCCAGATCATCTAGTCACTTAATGTATGTGATGATTGGTGAGGAAATCTACTTCACATAGTTATGAAGTCATGGGATAGATAAAACCATCATGAGGAAGTGTAAGAGTTTCCATCATATTGGAAATTCATTCCTCCTCCATTTTCATGCACGTTCTTGGAATTTGAATTCTTCTTTACCCATTAAACAATTTTTTTTTGACGTTTTGGTTTCTATATTTCTCATGAAAAAATGTTGTGTCTAAAATTGTGTTCTTCAACAATGAAGTTTTGATAAGAAATTAACCCTTCAATCATAATTTTTTTGTATATTTTAACCTTGTACAATATTTTACTACAAATAGATTTTCAATAAAAGAATAGAAAAGATACAATGGAAAATACACACATTACACAGAGATTTTTCCCCTGGAAACACAAATCGGGAAAACCAACATATTCTGTATTCATTCATAGTGATACATTGTTTACAATACAATATACATATATGAGCCAGCGACATCAACAACCCTAACCCAATGACTTGGATTAGTCAACAACCCTAATTCCTTAATCGGAAATAGAAAAACATCGGCAAAAACTATGTGTCGAAAAACTGCCCAACAATGAACATGAAAAACGAGGCAAAATGTGACATGTTTCCCGAGGAAAAAAAAATCTCGGGGGCATTTCCCCTGACCCCCCTGCATGCCCGACGCAATGTAGCAAACACTAGAACTAGTCATGCAAAGAATATAACGCATACCCAACATTTTTTATTAAAAAAATATCCTTCAATAATAAAGTCCACATACTCTTCAAAAGAGGAAAATCAAAATGGTGTGTTAAGAATAAAGTTGACACACACCCACACACATAACCTAAATCCATTTTAATTCAACAAAATAGAAAAATAAATATTACTACTCTAAAATCTAAATGAATAAATATTTCTACTCTGAAATTACTCATTGTATATAAATATTGGTAAGCGATTATAGAGAAAAACTGATACCCATCCAATTAACTCCTTTGGAAAAAATAAAACCCATTTTGTAACAATACATTAAGCCTAATTACTCCAAACCTAAACGATTTTCCTAAGGGCACATCTATTGCATCAACAAATCTGACAGAAACTCGTCCTATTAATGGATTGACCCCTAGGCTCCTAGAGGATAACTATGACCTTAATTTGAACAATACACAATTTGGGGGGAAGGTAACCCAAGTTGGATAGATATACATAGGACAAAATGTGGGGGTTCGCTAATGCGAGGGCTTTCCAAGCTCTTACCTTACATCAATCTCAAGGAAAATCATTGTGGATTTATACTAAGGGTACATGAACGTGGATTTAAGATTTAAATTTTACTTTGGAATAATTAATGACAATGATAGAGCGTATTGGTTGGACAGGGTTCCATTACTGTGCTTATCAAAGCTCGGGTCCTCCATTTGGTTTTATACTTTTGTATTCAATTTCAGTACGAATAAGAACTCGAAAAACTGAGAACTAAGGACCTCTCTATGTAAAATGTGATAGAAAGTATGTAAAGATCCAGTGTGTCCCATCAAGAATAGGACTTTGTAGTGTTTCTATGTGCTTTATTGATTTTCAATTTCCATTTCGTGAAGAAAGAGCAATCCTCTATTTTCTTATATTTTGACATTGTAAAAAAAAATTTCCCTTTATGTTAGATTTAGTGTTAATGTATAAACTTATCCATCTACAATATATTTTTTTCTAGCATGTACATTCAATATATCTGGATAACTTAAATCTTTAATAATTGGAGTGTTATGTTCGATGGAAAAATTGCAAACAAATAAACAAAAATGGATGTAAACCAAAACTATATGGATTTTTGCTTTCATGAGATGTTTGAACACGAGACTCCGTAGATGCAAAGAAAAACTCATATCTAAACTTAGACATAATGTCATGTACATTCGATTTATCTGGATAACCCAAATCTTATAATTAATAATTGGAGTGTTTCATTTCATGGAAAATTTGCAACCAAATAAATAAAATGGATGCAAAGCAAAACTATATCGATTTTTTTTATTTCATGACATATTTGAACTCAAGACTCCATAGACAAAAGAAAAACTCGTAACAAATATTAGAAACAATGAGAAATCTGCAAAATGCCTTGGCCCTTACCTGATTATTGGTTTCCAAACCCCATAGGAGCTTCATCACAAAACATCACTTGTAGCATCATCATCACACGAGTGAAGGTTATCCATCCAGTGTAGCCTATAGGGGAAGGGAAGCAATGCATCTTTTCAGGGAAGGGAAGGTCATCCCTGTCACGAGTTATCCAAAGGCCGATTCCAGACTCATGGTAAATCCAAAACAACTTTCTTGCCTAGGTTTCATCCTTTGACAATAGAAACTCCACATATTATAATTCAATGTCCATTGTTTGGTTGAGAGTAAATAGTGGTGGGTAGCTATTTGCAGCTCATTAAGCACCACCAACTATTGAGAATAAAAAATGGATTTGGAAATCACATAAATGCATGCTCCAACCTCCAACACAATTGCACTTACCTCTTGTTATCGCACTATTTGTAGTTGGAGTAAAAGATGGCTGGAAGATGGGCAAACTGGCGAAATTGAGACTATCCTACCACTGTCACCTCAATAGGATAGCTCTTTTTGTTTAGGGTGTTAGGCCCAGGGGAGACATCCCTAGTGACTTGGGGTTCTGAGAAGGCAAAGGCTTAAAAGGCTAAGTGATACTTTCCCCCTGACAAGTCACCACCGATCAGAAAGTCTCGACTAATCAGTGAATAAAGATAAATAATAGCCAAAAAGTGTACATTCCCGAGACAAAGCAACAAGGAAACTATACATGCGCAAGATCACTTGTTGGTTAGTACTTCATATAATCAAGGACTTATGATATAAAAAAATTAATAGACAATCTTGATGAAGAAAATCAATGATGTAAACTAGCAATGATTGCAATGCATCACTTCACAATAAATTCTAAATAAGAAACTTCACAATGTGCAATGGCAATTTATCATCAATGTAATAATACCAACATTAGAAGAAATGCTTCAGCCAATCACTCAATTGCTTTAAAGATAAATAAATGTTGCAAGTTATAAGTATAACACAAGTAGATAATGGCAGCAATAGGGTTAGTGAATGTTAGTCTAAGCTAGGTTTAGAAGTAGTTAATGATTGTTCAAGAATATTTATAAGTTGTGTCTTATCAAGGTACTCAACACACGAAGTCTTATATCAGTGTGGTATTAGGGAAAATGGTTTCAAAATCACTGCAAAAGTTGAAGGGTCGTGATGATAGTGATAGGGCTAGAGACAAGAGGGTTTGGTGTTGAAGTTTTGTTAAGGCAAGGTCCTCAATAATCAAACCCTAGGGGAGACGACTCACTGAGGTGTAGTAGACCTAGGCCTGAGTGAGTCTTCCTCCTTCTCTAGATCAAAAGACAAAATTAAACGGCTAGCTTGAGTAATAAATGATAGGGCTAAGGACAAGAGAGTTATATTATGAAGTGTTGTTAAGGCAAGGCTTCATCAATCAAACCCTAGGGGAAACGACTCACTAAGGTGTAGAAACCCTAGGCCTTAATGTGTTTTCCTCCTTCCTTGGCCTAATGACAAGGCAAAAAATGACTAGGATAGAAGAGTAGAGGTAGAGTGTTTCTATGGCAAGGCTCTATCTATCTTAAAAAAATCAAAATGGCTCTTAACTTGGTAGGGACACGAAACAAGGACACCAACATGTGCCCATTCCCTAGGGTTTGATTGAGCAAATTCCATTAAAATGCAAGAAAAAGATACCAGAACCATTCAAATAAAGAATAATTACATAAATTCACTTACATTCATCAACCATTCATTAGGAAAAACTCTAGTTGTAAACCTTCCACCAAGAAAATGCAGAAAATAGCCAAGAAAGAGCCTCCTTCAACAAGTGCGCATCAATTTTATGCCAAAAACCCTAAAGGAGGGTGCAAATTTCATTCCTCACTAGGTGTGAGTGAAGATGATGAAAATGAGAGTTTTAGCTCTCAACTTATACAATACCAAGTGACCTTAATAAAATTTAGGTCACCAAAAGGCCGACAAGAACAAATAATATTGTTTTACATTTAATGTCATAAATTAAACCCTAATCAAGAAAAAGTAAAGACGTCATGCCCTTTCTAGGGTGACGTTAGCCCTTTTTAGGGCAGCATTGACCTCTTGGAGAAAAATGTTATACCTCCTTGGGCCTCTCCAAGCTGCCACACGTGCCACAACTTCCATAAATGCCTCCCAAAAACGTCCATAATGATGGATGATGTCATGGGCATCCTAGGTGATGTCATGGGCCTTCCAAGGCCAACATTCCAATGGAGAGGCAACAACCCCCTTAGGTGAGGCTTTTCCAGGTATCCCCTATGGAACGTCCTCCTCTTCTCCAGTGCAAACCCCTATGTCATGTCTCTACCCCTTGCTAGGGTCTCAACGTCCATTTGGTGGGCTCTTCAGCCCCATGGAGGTCCGAACTAATGATCTCCCCATGTGTACCTATCCAATATGGTACTTGTCTGTCGGGTATGATCATGCACATCAACAAATAATCCCTCCATGGGCTCATAATTCACAGGGATCATATTAATGCCAATCACTTCCAATCATCAATTTTATTAAACATGTGCATAAAACCCCTTTTACTCAATCAAGTGCTCAAAGAAATTATACAAATCTGCAAGGCAAGTTTGGAGGAAGTGACAGGGCGTCCTATTGGAATAGTGTCCATTGGAAATGGGATGTTTCCACAAGATATCAAATCCAAGTCATGTTAATGGATGAGGTGGATAAGGGATGTCCTGACAAGGGGTGTATAGATAGCAGGGAAATGAAAGGCTCACCTGTGGGTGCCTTTGTAGAAGGTGAGTTGCACCTGTCCTGGATGCAAATGTTTCCAATCCCATTCATGCCTTTTATTTGTGTTTATTTATTTTTTTTTCTTTTAAGAAGCTAATCAGGGGACACTGCCCTGGAGTGGTGACCAGTGGTGGAAATGTTACCCACAAGCACTTTCACAGAAATGAGAAGGTTGGCTCGGGATGAGACCCCCTTTCTCTTGGCCAAGCAACTAAGATCCACTACCCTGGCGTGGTGACCAGCTGCTAGTAGTTTCATACCGCTAGGTGCCCATGGACCTAATAGAATGGCTTGTGGTGAGACCCCCTATCCTCTGACTAATTCTTGTTTTATTATTTTTATGGGTCCCTCTTGTTTCTTGCTGAGAATCCTTTTACTTCTTTCTTGGGGATCCCTAGGCAAAGCATCTCAAGGTTTTATTTTTAGGCTTTTATCTTTTTCCAGCTACTTTTACCTTCTGGGCCTTTAGCCCATTCTTCCCACAAGGAAATTGTTACACATAAATATTACTCACTTCAATAGTGTCACAAGTGTCGTCATTACAAGTGTCGCAAGTGTCTCATTTTGGCCATAAGTGTCACAAGTGTCGCAAACATCATACTGTCATCTCACCTATGTCGTGTCTCTAACGACATCACAGGGACACTTAAGACACCTTCAAAGATTGGTTTTGAAGAGGAGAGATCATTTGATCAAGAGTACAAAGCATTTTCCATGAACAAAACCACTTAAAAAACAATTTAAAAGGCCAGTGTTCCCCTACCCACTATCAGGGAGTGCCAATGCTCCCTACCCCTCTTTGGGGAAGCGTTCCAGCACTCTGTGCACCCTTTTGGGGGAGCACTGGGATTTTTCAAGGAAATTTTGGCAGAGCTCCCCTACCCACTGTCAAGGAGTGCCAACGCTCCCTAACCTTATTTGGGGGAGCGTTGCAACACTCTATGTCCCCTTTTGAGGGAGCGTTGAGCTGTTTGAGGAGATCTTGGGTTGTTGAGGAAAATCAGGGAAAAATCCCCCTCATCTATGGAGTTGGTTGGATTCGAATCTGAGGTCAAGGCTAGATCTTAGGGAAGATCCAAAACTGATGGAGAAGGATCCTCAACCTATCCCAAGAATATCTAAGGTGGTTGGGTCTCTCCAAGCTTATATAAGGAGGCCTTCTCATGGTGAAATAGATAGCAGTTTAGAGGCATCAAACTCATGATCTCATAAGGGATAATTATTAGTGAAAGTTACAGTCATTCTAATCGTGGAACTTTTGAGCAAGGGTCTAGACAAAGAGAGCTTAGTGAAGTTGTTGCATCTACATCTATGGTTGTAAGCACTTTGCTTTGTTTTCATTAATATAAATATGCACTTGGTCTGTTTCCTTTAAGTTTATGTATGTTTCATGAACTTCTTTCTTTTGATAGATCTATTATGAAGCTAATCATGGTAGAATAGGAAGTATGTTTCGTTGTTGCTGCTCATTGTATTACAGGACCTTCTGAAGAACTTGGAGATCAAGATCAGCCTGGATCAATCAAGGACAAACATCGATAAAGGTATTTTTCTTTCGTTCTTATTCTTTCTTGAATAGTTTAGCTTCATGAAAAGGAATGACAGTTTCCACATTAGCACCTTTCTGTCTTGGTTATAGGGGTCTAGTATCTAAGAGGGAATTGTTGGCAGCCAACCCAATTTTTTTTTTGATTACTCTCAAAAGCTGCCTACACCCCTTGCGGTATCATGACAAATCATTGTCGCATTGTGCTAATGGACATGTGTCTCGTTTTTGCAACCATTACAATTCAATTTCAACTCAGTTTTCACAATTGCAAATGTGAAAACACCTATTTCGTTGATTATACTGTCGTCGTCTTTTGATTTGTTGGTTGATGCTTGATCACTGGTTTATCATGTGATTGATAAAGGTTTTATCAGACTTATGTTCTTGATCATTATCTTACCTTGATTGCGCATCTGGATATATTCCACTATTAAACCTTTGGGCATGAAAGTTATTGGTCTTATTTATGAAAATTATAACGTATCTGCTCATATTGTTTTAT
This sequence comes from Picea mariana, assembly GCA_032191745.1. Taxonomy (NCBI): domain Eukaryota; kingdom Viridiplantae; phylum Streptophyta; class Pinopsida; order Pinales; family Pinaceae; genus Picea; species Picea mariana. Next base: position 152,694 of record JASDQU010438877.1, on the reverse strand, counting down.
CCTTGTTATGGTTTTCATTTGATTATCATATGAAAAAATTGTATTGTGTGGCTCTAAGGCTTTGGAATACAAACATATGTGGTATACACCAAATACATTGGCAAGTTCGTAAAGATATGGTAGCAATGGTTTTAAAGGCGCATAAGTTAATTTTATTCGATTTTGGAAAATCGATTCTTGGCATACTATGCTTGCAAAGCAGATTATACGATGATTGATAGAACCCCGAGCTATCAGTTAACACTAAACCCTATGATTAATCGGATGATCAAACGGTGGAATTGGCACGTTAAATCGGTAATTAATGCAGGTACTGTGTTGAACTTAACACTTGGCGCTTGGATGTCATACGATGTGCTAGTTCTGACTTGGATGTTGGCACGTAGAAGTGGTGAATCACCCACTCGCTGGTCGATGAATTTGTTTTTATGATTATGGTTTTGAACAGCTCGGAACAGGCTCATTAATATAGTACGTGGTGATGTTAATCCCACCACCTTCGCACGCCTGAGTTGTTTTCGGTCTCGTCAAGCATTCAAGCTTTGAAACCCTATCGTGATTCACTCTGTGTATTGTGTATTCGGTGTGAACCC
>JASDQU010438877.1:115853-144522 GCA_032191745.1 Picea mariana | reverse complement strand
ATCGTTTAGGGCCTCAAAATGGCTCCGGAAGTGAAAAACTGCTAAAAATAGTAAATTACCAAAATTGCCAGAAAATTGTTTTGAGATAGTTGGAAAAGGTGGGTGGCCACCAATATCCACCTGGATAACCTAGTTGAAATTAAAGCCTAGGTGTAAGTAGGATATGAGGACTAAAATTTAATTAAGCAATTAATAAAGGGGGGCATGAAGAAAAATCAAATTTAAAATTTAAAGGAGAAATAAATTATCTAAAAAAATCAACTGTTGTTTATGTGCAAAACTTGCTAAATTAGAACTTAGAAAAAAAGGGGAAATTAAATGCAAAAGGAATGTGGAACATAGAAAGGAATCTAGTCTAGAGAAATTTCCTAATTAGAACTCAACTAAGCTTTAAGAAAGGCGTCAATCATTAAAGGAAATTGAGGAAATAAAGGGACAACAAGGAGCTTTTTTAGGAACGCTTTTAGGTGGGTGAGGGAAATTGACAAATTAATTTAATTAATTAAATGAATTTTTGGTGCAACTAAAGGATTGGGTGACAAGTGTACGGGGGAGAATATTTCCTAATAAAAAATTTTAAAAAATAATTTAACATGAATTTTGGCAAGTGGTCACTAAGAGAACTCTATAAAAGAAATGTTAGAGAAGGGGAATGGATCACGACTGGTATGCGTAAGGTTATGCTGTCAAATTCTTCTTGACTGATTTTTCTTGTGGGAGTTGGGATACCCAGCTTGAATAAAGAGTGGTAGCTCGACCTTGCAAGGCGAGTTGGGAGCTATATTTCTATAGTTTGTGTGTGTGGCCCCTTTGTGGCTTGGGGGGATAAGAGGGAAGAAGAATGCACCTAGCGTTGGTTGGGAGGTACCGGTCAAGTCTTCACGGTTAGCAAGCGAGAGACGGGAGGGAGTGCACACGCGGAACCACCACTTCGAAATCTTCACTTTCGGTCATGGTAATCCTAAACTGAGTTGAATTCGATAAGTTATAATTAAATTATAGTGTGATTTCTATTGCATGCGAATTTCTGGAAATTCCATTCAAGGTTTAATATTTACTAAGATTATATTAAGCATGACTTGGCTCCGAAATTTAAAGGGATTGGGTCTGCGTTGTTTCCTGAATAGATGTAAGTGAAATAACCTTTGGGTGTTTTTTTCATTCTCCCTTATTGCAGTGGTTAGCTCCCATAATCCCAGAACTTCTTACCTTCTTACCCAACGAAAATTTCCACAGTGAATCTACTTTCATGCTCAGTATTTTTACCTTCTTTCACCCAGTAAATTCTTCAACCCTCAGCGATTCTTTCCCTTCTTACTCTCAGCATTCGGTTCCTCTTATGCTCCACGATTTACTTTTATCCCACAACGTTAGCAAGTTTATATTCTGCATTTTTGGTGAGCTAATGGCACTGCACCTCTCCCCTACCCATCGCTTGGTTGCAACTCAATTTCTCTACATTTTCTCTGGGCATGAGATTTCGAATATTTTCTCTGTGTTTTCTTTAAAAATGACCAGGTGTGGCACCTCACCCAACGTCTTCACTCATCACCAAGACTAGCGTGTGTGCAACACACAAGCCCATTTTTTTTCACCTTTACCTGCGCGGACATATCCCTTCCCTTGTGTTTATTTTAACCTCGATAAACTGGAATTTTCTTGCGTTTTAACCTCTGCAACCGATATTTCACTACGAGATCACCCTTGACCTCCATGCACATTTCATTGTGCTCGACCTTTTTCTTTCTTCTCAAGGGTTGAATCTTATCCCAAAGAGCTCCCATCAGCTGGATATCACTCTTGGATTGTGTTGGTTGATCATGTTGTTTGATTTCTTGGTCATGTATCTCGAGGAGTGTTGATGCCACGTTTTCGGGTGTTCCAGGTGTGGATTGTTGTGACTGAACACCCGCCTAGTGATTGCCTTCATCGTCTCCCTACCTCTTACTTATTTTTTGCAGTGTATCATCCCTTCGGTATCCTCTGAGATCGAGGAGAAATAACGGTGTTTTTAATGCTCAGACCTCCTATATTTTGCGCTCAGATTCTTACGCGCAGTCCTCAACTTACACTCATTTTTACTCGCTCAGACTTGGATATTTGTGTTCATATTTTAGGCACAGTCTTCAATTTGACACGCGGTTTTCACTCCGACTTTAAAGGTTTCATTCTCAGTGTTACTTATACATTTATTATTTAATGCTAAGCGTTACAATCCAGCACTTTCAATGCTCAACGATCTGTCAAGATATTGCTAGTGTTTCCATCTCGAGTTCCTTCCACTCAAGGTTTGCTTGCATTGATTGCGATCGTGTTTAAGTTCTCCAGAAGTGTGTGGAAAGAGGGACTTGGACTGAGTCTTTGATTGTCTTCATTTATTGGTGTGGTGTAACATATGATTTGTTGTGTCATTACTTTTGCAATAAAACTTAGTCATACAAATCAAGTGACTTGATCCTTGAGAAAAGAACTTTATCTTTTATAGTACCATTTTTATGATTAATCCTATTGATAAATTCCTATTTGATGTAAATGGTATTAAATTCTCATTCAATGTAAGTATTCCATTCATTTCTTATTCAATATATTCATTGTATTAAATTCTTATTCAAGTAGGTAATTATTTTTGCTAATGGTGAATCATTACTCCATGTAATTATAGTAATAATGGTGTGACCTTAGTAATAATTATTGTTCAATAATATTATAATGATAGTGACTGAACATGTTTATTTTAGGGGATAATATTATTACGATGATAAGTTTGGCATATGATTACTTTAGGAAATAGAAATCTTGTGCGCCATGACTAATTATGAATGTTGTGCATTGGGTTATGTTCTTAGTTTTCATCTCACCTCGACTTAATATGATCAGATTATTGCGCATGAAATGTACTGAGTGAATAACTAGATTCTCTTGCCCCATTATTATGTTGGTGTATGATTATGATAAGGTTGTTTCTCTTGCATGATTTGGTTGTTGATTTAACACTTATTAAAGGCGTCATTAATTTTTTATTACCTAAGGGATTAATGACTAGTTTCTATTGCGCTTGATTATCGAGATTGCATGATTGGATTAGAAATTGGTTATTAATGTGCCTTTGATATTATTGAAGTATGATTGATTTAGAACAGGTTTGCCTTGCGACATTTATTTAAATGTTGATGTATGATTGAAGGATGATAATTACCCTTTCACCATGATTAAATGATGTTTAGGATTGATTGATCTAGTTGATGTTGGACTTAATTGTTAGTGGCACGTAGACACCTCCTTGTTCCTCATAACAGTCACCGGCCCTGAGACCTTAAATGGTAAAAATCGATTGGAACCTGGGCTTGAGCATTGCTTATGTGTCCTGGAGGTCCTAACCTTGCAGGGTAGGATGGGCAGGTAGTCATTTTATATTCTTTATCTGATGATTGTTGTCTTAATTTTCTTCAAGCTTGATGTGCTAATCTTCTATGCCTTTTATGTTTATCTGTCACTATCCTTCATTGACACATTGATTGCGTTTTTATTTATTTCAACGATGAGTAGCGGGTGATGTTGTTACTTTGTGTCGGTGTTCATTTATGATGATGGTTGATTATATGTCGTTACTAAATTGTGGATGTGTCGGTTGCGATGTGATTGATTATGACGATGTGTCGTGTGTAATTCTTTCATTATGATGTCGTTGAGTTGTGTTGCTATGATTTTATTGTTGACATTATTTTCCTAATTCTTTTTAAAAAAACATTTCCCTGTTATACATCGTTTTATGTCGTAACAGTTGAGGTTGTTACACATTTCGAGAAACAATCACATGAGATATTTTACTATATAATACGTGCAAAATGGATTATGACATACATTTTTTCCATCAAATTCTAACCTTGCTTCTTTCTCATACTCACATAAATAAAAACTTTATATTAATAAAAATTTGAACTTAATTGTTTACAACACCTCATCTAGTACATTAAGCCATGACCCAACAAATATTAAATTTACATAACTTTTCAACGTAAATGTCAAATATATGTCCAAACTTAATCCTTTTTCAATTTGATTGTCAAATATATCTCCAAATTTGAGCCTTTTTCAACTTAAATGTCAAATATATCTTCAAAGTTTATCCTCATTGCAAGTAAGTTGAGCCTCATTTCAAGTCATGTTGTATACATTATATTATTAACTTTTTTGAAGTGTTTTAAGAAAGATGAAAATGTTAGGTTTATTATATTCAATTTTTTTTTAATGGAAAGTGATTTCAAATCAAAGAGTATGGCCATATGTTATATTAGATGTAAAATTTATTTTTCCTTTACATTTGGTGTTATGTATTATAGAATTTTTTTTTTATTTTAAGAATAAATTTATTGGGAAATCAAAGAGATGTTTCCTCATATTTGTGAATGACATCACTATTAATCTCATTGTTATAGTCTAAAATTCTTTATCTATGCATACAAGACATTGGCTCTCCCATTTGCATACTTTGCCAAAACACTGTTGAGACTTCTTTTTAAAAAAACATTTTTTGGAGAGTGTATGCGCCATGCTGAACTAATAGCCTGCATACATATGTGTGTTGAATGCTAGTTAGACCGCATACACACACATGTTGCATGCTAGATATCTCATGTTTACCTCCAAAAGTTGCAAAAAATATAAAATTGTGTGGAATTCGATGGAGTTTACAGGCTATGGAGAGTTTCCTAACCATTTCACCCCTTGTAGCCCATCCCCAAACTGAATAAACATCTTTTTCTCATATAAAAAGAGGTCATGGGGTGTCATTTATGAACATAATAAAGAGAATAAGAAAAATATGCCAAAATCCCTACCCTTTCCTAGCCCAAGATTTGCATCCCATTCTGAGTTTTAGCCTCAACCTTCCCCTCCAACCTTTCTCTTTATGAAACCCTTCCTCCTTCCCTTGGTGATATGTTGGTTGTGAGAAGATAATGTGGGATTGATGCACTTGAAGCCATGACAGAGGAGACCAGACTTGGTTTGTGGAGCAGTTGCTGACAAAGGTTGTAATCCTTTTTGTCTTACAATTGAATAAAAGAGTTCATCCTTGTTCCAAAACCCTATGGTTATGTTCTTTTGATAATTTGCACATTTATATCTATGTCTAAAATTTTAAGGTGATCAGTAGAGATTGCATATGTTTTTGCATTGTATTCCTAATATTTTTCATGTCAACTTTGGGAGGAGATTTGTGATCTAGGAGGTTGTAACAAGCAAAAGAAGTCTACACCAACCGAAAGGACTAAAGGTGCACTAATTAACTCTCTTTCTTTTCTCTATCATCATTTTGTTTATATGGTTTTTGGGTAGTTTAAGGGTAGAAAAGTATTTTAAGGGAGTTAGTGCTTTGCCTTTACCTTAGACCTAGTATAGGGTGATTTTCCCCATAGCAGAATTGGTGACTCCACTGGGGAGTCTCTCTAGGGTCTTAGCAGGAGATTTTGGTTTGATTTGGTTTTTTCAATTTTTTTTTAGTTTTCAAAGTTACTGACTCAGTTAGGGTCTCTGGTCACCTTCCAGTTGCCTACCAGCCTTCCCTACTCAGTTGGCTATCCAAACATTTTTCTTTTTTTGAAAGTTTGCATAGGTGTATGAACCATGTCCTCTATATATACCACGTACACACGTGGTCTGCATAGCATACATCCCACGTACATATGCAGGTTTCTTATGCTCAACACGTGTCTCTATGTTTTGGGAGGTTTAAAAAAAAAAAAAAAATCTTTCCTCGAAAGAAGCTTTGTCCTTCTCAGTCCTTCTTAAAATCTTTAGGGTCTCTCTTAATTGTGTTTGGTTGGGTTAAAGATTCATCTTATCTTTCACTTTGTAAAGAACCCTAGTTATTTATTATTTTATTTTGTTTGCTTTGAAGGTTTAGGGTGAAGTTATAAGCGTTAGATCCTCCTATGGATTCCAGTGAATCCTTGTGTTCAAGAAGTGGTTTAGGGTATGTGTTAGTCTTGGGTTTATTTCTCTTTATCTTGTTTGTGCTTTGAAAAATGAAAAAGTACCATTTACTTGTGATTTTTATTTTCTAAGAATTTCAAAAAATCAAAAAATTGTTGCATTTAGTTATGCATTTTGTTTGGTAGTTGTAGCATAAGTTGTTTATTACAAAAGAAAAGAGTTCCTTTTCCAAATTTCCTTCCTTGATATTTCCTTGAAAGTTTATTAGTTTGCATCTACATTGTAAAACAAAAAGTGCATCCTAGGAAACTTCTTGCATTTTTAGGATCTTGGACTACTTTACTTCGAAAAGTTTTCATTTACAAATATTTAAAAGCCATTTTTCAATAGTGGAACCTAGTTTGATTTTGCACAAATTCTCTAAAGTTTTATTTCTTCTCTATAGTATCTTGTAAACACCATAAGTTGCATGTATGTACCCTTTTGAGTAAATCAATCCAATTAAAAACAACGATTAACACTTAAAATCAACTAGACTTTTGTTTCTAGGGTTCACCAAGTAGTCTAGGCTCTAGGGCCTTGAAATAGGTGTGGAGAGGAAACTCTTCAAGGATGCTTAAACAAACATAAGTGTCTGTGATAGGGAGTGTCAGAGTCCAGTTTCGTAAGATTCAACCAGAACCCCCCTCTAACAAAAGGGCTAAACATGAGATCGTGTTAGTAAAGGTAGAGGAGATAACCCCTCCAAAGTCAGACCGAGCATACTGGGGATCGAATATTTAGGGTCGATCTTGGGAATTATGTTGATCGCATTTGAATACAGAGCATCGTGGACCTTGAATACATTCGAGATCCTTAGTTGTCTTCTAGAAAAATTTCCTTCGGTACCCTTGAAAGGCTTCGGACTTTGTTATCCTGCTCATTATGATCAGCTCGACTATCGACTATACCCGCCTAATGACTGACTACGAGATGGAAACCTAGTTGTCTATTTTTAGGGACTTACACAGGTGAATGTGGGGGTATGCCATAGTACCTAGGGTAGATGTTGGATCACGCTTTGCAAAGTATACATAGAGGTTGTTTCCGTGTTCAAGTTACACTTGCACCGGTAAGTCACTCTAGTATCAATTGGCGTAACTGTTATTCTCTCTAGTCAGTTGTTTGCTTGATTTTCCATTAGGAAATTTTTAGTGTGTACTTTGTGTTTCATTCTAGATCAACCTTAGAGTTTAGATTGATCATTTCACAAGGTGGAAGATCAATAGCTCTGTCATTCGCGTAGGCTTCAAGGCCTGCCACCTATTACTTTGGAGCCACCTCTGCCACCGCTGAGGCGCAGGATAGATCAAGAGGGTTCATTTGAAGTGATCGGTCCAGAAGAAATTGTACCCGATCCAAATCCTAGAGAATAATTTACAACACTGGAGGAGTCTAATGTTTCTAACCTTGAAGTTGAAGGCTTCAGGCCCACAAACCCTCTGATCACTAACTTATCGGCGTTGCTTCTTATTCAGATAGTCCCGCTTGAGGTGACTTCACCTGAACGTCACCTTGTTATATGAGAGATGACGATGGAAGCAACTATTGCTACTTCTTTTGGGATTCCTCATACTCCCATATCGACTATCGTGGGGGGAGGTGTCGTGTCTCCTCCCCCACCTCCATCTATCAGGACTACGTCTGTCCAGACACCCACTACTTCGGGCAGTGGCACAATTCATTCAATGACTTTGACTATTGTTCCATCTATCCACAATGTGTATGGAACTCCATTTTCATATGGGGATCTCAGGTTTTGTTTCTAAATCGGTCCTAACCTACTCTACTATATAGACTATTGTTCTGAGGGCAAGGATCTCTAATGCTCCCTTATAAGGATATGTCATGGGCACAATTTCCCTATTCAAATTTATCCCTTACAGTGGGGGTCACATCCCTCCTCCAACCCTTTCGCTCAGAGGCGCTTTCCAGTAGTCGATCGGGCCTAACACCAACTCTAGTTTGTTCAGTGGGGGGATTCATGGACCTTAGTATTACATGACTCTAGTAGGATGTATGCATTTTTCTTTGTTTAGTGCATTTGGAAATAATGCTTTCTCATCGTCTTCTTTCTCGGCAGTGGGTAACACTATTTTTGGTCAACCAAACCCTATGCAAGGTTTCATTCCTTCCTAGGGAGCGATGACGAGAGTTTACTCCTCACAAGATCTTGGAAATCCCTGACAGTGATCGTTTCCTTTGCAAGGGATGTCTATTTGGGGAAAACCCTCCCACACTCAGTGGAACCTCGGGCAGGGTTCAATACCTATAGTAGGAGGGTCAGTTGGGGCCATCCCCAACCAAGGTCCTTGGAATATTGTTCAGGGAGAAATCCCTACACAAATCATGTCATCCAACTATAAAAATAAGTCAGCGATGTAGAATCAAACAAAAGATCCCTTTAATGGAAAAGGGCACCATGGTTTCTACCAAAACCTTGCCCAACAACCAAACTTTTCTTGGAAACCTGGTGCCAGTCAAAATCCAAGCCTCTCTTTTCATTTGAATCCACCACAACCTAGACTATATTTCCTAGCAATTCTGCATTTTCCATACTTTTCGAGACTATTGAATGACCCTATATGTCATTATCCGCATTGGCCCCCCATGCCGACTAAGTTTCCCTCGGACATCCCTAATTTCGAAGGCAATCCTAGTGAAGATCCAGGTGATCATGTTACGAAATATCGTTTATGGTGCTCATCAAACACGTCAAAAGATGATTTCGTTAAGTTTCATTTGTTTCAACGCACTCTTATATGGGGTGTCGTGAAATGGTATATCAAGCTGGATAGCTTGAAGTATTCTTACTTTAATGACCTGACCATGGTCTTCCTAAACCATTTCCAATTACCGGTAAGATACAATGCCAGCACTGAGTTGTTGGCCAACTTCGAGCAGAAACAATACATCCATATCTCGGATCACATTTTAGAATGGAGGTGATGAAAGATTTTGATCAAAGTTAAGGTCCCTCCCACATTTTTTCTTGATTGGTTTCTAAAGTCCTTGGTTCCTTGTGTATCCAAAGATGTAGCGATGTCCAAAGTTTTTTCTGAAGAAGAGGCTATCATGAGAGCTTAGCAACTGGAGTTAATTTACTCTCAATCCGGTATGCTATATGAGATCCTTCCCAACACACCACAGTCGACTTTTGACAAGACCAAATAGAAGTTTAGGCTTCACACCGATGGCATAGTAGGCTTAGCATAGAGCAAGTCCACAAATCAGTTGACTAATCAATTACAACAGTTATCGATTCAACAGAACATGGCCAACCAAAATACTAGTTCGATTGCCCGCATAACCCAAACGTCATATGTACACAGTGTGAAATCGAAAAATCTTAAAGGTAACCAAAAAACCGAGGGAAAGAGTAAATAAAAAAACAAGAAGGGCAAGGGGGATAAGTAGGATGCAAATAAAGTTGGCGAGGGAAAAAATGAAAAGAGGAAGGTGAAGTTTATGTGTAAGCTTTGCATGAATGACCACTTGACTCATCAATGCCCTCAGCTTGAGAAAGCCCAAAATCTATTGACATAGCAACATCCTGTCGTGTTAACCAACCCTTTTCCACAAGGGAAAATTTTGCCTAAAGCTTCCTCATCCATGACCGTGCCTGGGGGAAATCAAGGAGCCCCACGCCTAATGCTAACAATCGAACTAGAAACTTGGGTGAGTGTTTAGTATTTTGGCTAACAAAGAAAATATCATCAGTATATTTATCTACAACCGAAGCAGAGTATATTGCAGCAGCAGGATGTTGTACTTGGGTTCTATGGATGAAACAAAATTTGATAGATATACAGGTTGAGTATGGTGATCACATTCCAATCTATTGTGATAATACAAGCACCATCAATATCTCAAAGAAACCAATGATGCACTCCAAGATGAAGCACATTCCAATAAAGTATCACTTTCTACGGGAACAGGTTGCAGAGAAGAACATCAAAGTTGAATATGTGGGAAAAAAATAACACGTGGTAGAGATATTTACAAAACCACTTACAAGGGAAGCCTTTGAGTATCTTTGTCAGAGACTCGGAGTAATTTCTACTCCAAAATGAATGCTTTTGAATGCTTATCTTATATGTCTTAGATTTACACGAGGAAGAACCATAAAGAGGACAATTCAGGTTGGGAGATCAGTTTTAGGAAGAGTTCAGACAGGGGGAGTAGCCCTTGATGGAAATATACCTTTGCAATTGATGAAAAAGGAGGAGAGATTTATCATATGCAAAGGTAAATGCTTGGAGAAAGAGCACAGAGGCATGGTTCCAGGGGGGGAGATGGTCACAGTGGGAGCATGAGTGATATGAATTCAGTATTGCATCAAAGTGTTTCCATTAATTCCAAAGGGGGATAGTTTTAATTATTTGGGTTGGTTGTCATTGATGTCAACCCTTGAAACAAGTCCAATAGTGAATTCTAGTAGCACAAAGGTTTGGGTAATGGACCCAAATTTGTTTGATGTATAATGGTATGAGTTTTAATATATTTGAAGGTAAGACTATTCTATATGGATATTACATGTCATGCCATTTCCGATGGTATGTGGAACATCACATAAATCCTTACGGTTAGAGAGTTATGGCCATGTGAAGTTGGAGAACCCTCATGAGTCATCTAGAAGCCCCAAAAGGTCAAAGTAGTCAAAGTGGTTGCAAAGAAGAAATTATTTAAATAATACTATTCTATATATATAGTACAAGTCGTGTCATTTCCTGTGGTATGTAGAACATCACATAACTCCTCACGGTTAGAGAGTTATGGCCATGTGAAGTTGGAGAACCCTCATGAGTCATCTAGAAGCCCCAAAAAGTCAAAGTAGTCAAAGTGGTTGCAAAGAAAAAATTATTTAAATAATAAAGTGAAGTGATGATTGTACTATAATTCAAAGTGGATACAAAATAAACTATTTCAATAATAAATTTAATGGATAAATTGTTAAGTGGACAAGTGGTTAGAAGTGAGTTATCCCTAAAATAAGGAAAGTGGTTTAAGATGGTTAGAAGGTAACCCCTTGAGGAAGCTACATAAAAGTATAAATAAGAAGCAAGGCTCTCTCGTTTTAATTACACTTGAGAATATTGAATATCTATAAGTGACTGAGGTAAACAAAGGATATATAAGGCGAGTTTTAGAGGGAAGGTGAAGTAAAGAAGGTCGAAATTCAAGGGAGGATAAATTATTTTGATGATGCTTTCTAAGGTATGATATTTATAATTCATCTCACCATTTTCGCAATAACGTTTTTTTCTAGAATGATTCAGACCACAAAATATGGAGGCCATTAAGGAAACATATCCAAGTAGTTGTGATAAACATTTCATCTTGTGTATCGTTTTATTTTTGGAGTTACACTCTATGGAAAATAGGGTTTGTGGCTAGTCCTGAAACTAGTATAAAACAAGTGTTTCAGGTAAAAACGTCATAACTTCTTCATAACATATCAAAATTTAGTAAGACAAAATGTATTGGTTAGATTACACTATGTAGAATTATTTGTACCATTTTCATATCCATACAACAAATATTTCGTATGGTCACGCTCTACAAGATCGCTCTCTAGAATAAGCCAAAATTCAACAAGGTATGTCATTTTTTCTATAACTCCTTTTCTGAGAGGTTTCAAGCAGTGAAACATGGAGGAATTCCACAAAATACACTTAAGAACATTGTGTACTATTTTCAGATCTTCATTCATTATAGGTACATAGTTATGATTATTTCAATTTAGGGTTGTTGACTAATCCAAAATTATTCATGTGAGACTAAAGTAAAGTTTGATGAAAATGCTAGTCTATTGTTGTTAAATTTAAGGAAGGTTTGCAGGTATGTGATCATATACACCAGGTATATTACAGATTTACAAATAATATTTGGATGATGAAATTGATGAGGGCTTTTGGTTGAGGTACATGTTGGGTACATGGTTGAGACAAGTAGTTGATGAGTTGGCACATACATGAGGTGTATAGTTGATGATGTTGGTACATCTTGATGAGTCATAATTTATGTGTATTTGATGCATGATTGGTACATATTTGGTGCATGGTTAGTGCACTCATTGATGGTATAGGTTGGTGCATGATTGATCCACTTTTTTATGGTACAGGTTTATTACAGGTTGTTATAGGTTGTTTGGTATAGGATGGTATAGTTTTACAGTGGTATATCTCACAGTGATTGTGTGACAGTGGTTCCATCATTCTACTTATACGTCAGGGCGGTTGGACGGGGCAAGGATAGGAGGTTGTAGCCACCTTTTGGTTGTAGTTGGAGAACATAGGGGGTTGTAGCCTCCTTCTGGTTGTATCCAGAGAATTGGGGAGTTGGAGCTTCGCTCAGGCTGTATCTTGAGAAACTAGGGAGTTGGAGCCTCCTTCTAGTTGCAGCTGGAAAACAAAGGAAGTTGGTGCTTCCAATGAATGTAATTCTTAAAAACATATAAGAAAAAGCTTTTGTGGTTTTCTCCCGCTTTGGGTTTCCACGTAAAAACATTGGTGTACTGTGTATGTGTATGATTACTCATTTTTTCATTGTTTATTTACTCTGAAACTATTGGATGATAATGCTACATTGATATAACACTTGAATTTTATGGTTAAAAAGGATTATAATTCTCTATTATTGATTCATCCCCCCTTTCAATAATCCAATAATTGGTATCAAAGCAGGTTCCTTCGGGAAACAGTTTAACCACTGGAAGGAGATCATGGATTATTCTGAGAATGGAGTACCATTATTTAATGATCAAAATGGTTTAAAGTATGAGTTATGGAGTGGAAGGACGAAATTATTTTTATAGGAACAGGGGTATTATATTTTTCTATCATTCGTTACAGGATATGATAGTTCAAAAAGGGCAAAGACTGCAGCCAAGAAGGAATTGAAGAAGAATAACAAAATATCAATGGATTTCATCTAGGAAGAATTACCTAATCTGGTAAGAGAAAATGTTGGTAAATTTTCATCAGCCAAAGAACTTTGGGATAAGTTACATGATATTTATTCTTCACCCATCACAGATTCATAAAATTCCAAAGAAGATGCATGTACATATCAAGAAGAAATATGTTCACTGTGTCAAACAGATTCAGAAGATGAAGAGTACATAATCAACAGATGTATGTTGTTTTTCTTTAATTGTGAAAAACGCGAACATCTTGAAATAGAATTCCATGAAGGAAATGAGACAGAAAAACTAATTGAAAAAGAAAACAATTATGAAGAAGAATTGCTCAGTGCTTTAGATGAACTAAGAAAAGAAAGAGAAGAAAACAAATCACTCAAGAAAGTATTGATGAAACAAAAGGAAAGTGCTCACATTTTTTAAGAATCCAAACAAGTCATCAAGAACTTAAGAAATCAGCTAGAAGAAGCCAGAAAGATCGAAGAAAATATTAAATATCAAAAGTAGTATTTGGAAGCCAACATAGCAGCACAGAAGGAAGAAGCAGAAATGAGAGAGAAAATATTGAAAGATCATCTTAAGGAAAGAACTAACGATCTAAACCAGCTTGAGGAAGAGTTTGTTCAAGAAGAGAAAGGACTTGAAGAAGAAATATTCACATTAAAAATCCAGCTTGAAGAAGTGAAAAGAATAGAAGAAATCATGAAGTCTCAGATAATGAAGAAAGAAGAAGAGGTTGAGAAGCTTGAAGAAGAAGTTGTCACATTGAGAAGTAAAATCGTCAAGCTCAACAAGAACGTTGAAGAGACCGAAACATCCACATCAGTTATAGAGAATGAAGAGAAGCATTATAGGTTGTTAGAAAAGAAGAATGAAGAAAATAGAAAAAGTTGTGTAGAAGTACTCAAAGGAAGGAATCATGGTCAACCAGAATCTAAGAAAACTATTAAAGATACATCTTCAAGAAGACCATCCATGTTCAAGCCACAAAGAAGCTTCAATCGTGATCATGATCAGTCAAGGCAAAAATTCAAAAGGACTACACCACAAAGAACATCATTCACTCCGAGGTATGCAAATTTATTTTATGGTCACTATTTTTATTGTACTAATTTTGGACATAAGGTTGCAGATTGCAGGGATTATAAAAATGTTCAAGCAAGAAATGCCTATGTGGCCCCATGTAACATTGAATGTTACAAATGTCATAACTATGGACACATAGCTAGTGATTGTAGAAGCATGATCGATACTTCCATGAAAGAGAACACTGATATCATATATAATAAAGTATGGATAAGCAAACACGAAGAATGGGTGAACAAATACCAGGTCCCAGATATCACAAGATTGGAAATAAAATGAGATGAAGAAAATTCTACAGAGAAAAAGAAAGATGTCAGATACATAAAGGTTTGGAAAATAACTGAAAGAAAAGAAGAACGTGTAAATAAGGAACATGTTCAAGATATTTTACTTGCAGGCATTGTAGTGAAAGATGAATCCACAGACAAAAAGAAAGAAGTCATAGATCAGAGAGATAATGAATCTACCAATGAAGATGATGATGAATACACATCAGAGCAAGAATTGTTTTGAGCCATCTGGCTTAGAGACTCCCAGGTAACATGAATATTAGACAGGGGGAGTCTTTGTGTTAGTTGTGATAGACCAAAGAACCATTCTTTAAGCAGCTTGCAGAGTTTGAGTAGATAGATCCAACGTAGTCAATTAGCAGAAGTACAATTTGATAGTTGTGGTAGTGAAGACTTCATGATAGTATAGTAATAAATGGGTCAGCATTATGGAAATTTGTGCAATAGATTCTTGGACAGTATGGACAGAGATGGATTTGCAAGAACACTTAGCAGGTTTGGACATATATATGATAGTGGAAGAGAGCATGGATTCATATATTGGTTCACAGAGTGGTTTAGAGACAATGGGACATTATGGATGTTAATTACACAGGAAATGGCTCGAACAATTCTAATGGATTCCAAAATGACAGATATTTTTTGGACACATGCAGTGCTTACAGCAATTCACATTCAAAACAGAGTAATTCTCATAAACAACAATGACAAAACTCCCTACAAGCTATGAAAAGGAAGACCAGCAAATGTAAAGCACTTCAAAATATTTGGAAGCAAATGCTACATCAAAAGAGAATATGGAAGAATCGGAAAGTTTGACTCTCGTGTGGAAAAAGGAGTACTTGTTGGTTACTCAAGTACAAGGAAATCATACAAGTGTTACAATATAAGATTGAACAAAGTTGTGGAAAGAATCAATGTAACCATTGTTGAAATAGGTGGACGAGAATCAAAGGAAGAGGAAAATGAATCAGTAGAACAACTTTATGAAGAAGAAGAAAAATATGAAGAAGAAGTAGCAGAGGAAGATCAAGAATATCAGACAGAAGTAGAAGAGCAAGTTCATCAAGTGCCTCCAAAAACGCCTAGGAAACGAGTACAAAAGAATCATCCTTCAAATCAGATTATCAGAAACAAGGATGCAGGAGTTGAGACTAGAAGAAGAATATGTTCACTAGAACAAATGCACCTAGAACTCTTATCTACGATTGAACCAAACATTTTTGAAGAGGTTTGCAAGGATAAATTCTAGAATAAGGCCATGGATGAAGAATTGGATCAAATATAGAAGAATGACACTTAGGAATTGGTTCCAAGACCAAAGAATAAGAATGTGATTAGCACAAAGTGGCTTTTCATAAATAAATTGAATGAAGATGGACATGTTACAAGGAACAAATCTAGATTAGTATGTAAATGATACGCACAGGTTGAAGGAATCGACTTTGAAGAGACATTTGCCCCAGTTTCCATAATGGAAGCAATCTGATTGCTTTTAGCTTATGCATGCTCCAAGAATATCAAAGTCTATCAGATGGACGTGAAATCATCTTTTCTGATTGGGGAACTTGAAGAAGAAGTCTATATCAAACAACTAAAAGGATTTTAGTTGTAAGAGAACGCAAATTACATGTGTATATTGAAGAAGAACTTGTATGGTCTAAAACAGGCTCCTAGAGCATGGTACTCTAGACTGGATAAATAGTTACAATAGACAGGGTTCAGAAAACAATGCGCAGACAACAACCTCTACATCAAGGTAAGTCAAGATAGTATTTTATTACTTGAAGTTTATGTTGATGATATTATTTTTGGAACTAATGATGACAAGTTAAGCCAAAAATTTGCAAAGGATATGAATAATGAATTTGAAATTTCATTACTTGGAGAACAATCTTTCTTTCTAGGTCTTCAAATATGTCAAAATAACCAAGGAATTTTTATTTCTCAAACTAAGTATATCATAGAAATGCTAAAGAGGTTTGGAATGGAAGATTGCAAACCAGTTACCACTCCTATGCAAACCAGTTGCAAGTTGAGCAAAGATGATGATTCAAAGTCTACATACCAGAGGAAATATAGGTCAATGATTGGTAGCTTACTCTGTGTGACATCATCCAGACCAGAATAGGAAGTTGTACAGGTGGCACGATTTCAAGCAGCACCAAAGGAATCACATGTATTAGCAATGAAGAGGATTTTTAGATATCTCAAAGGAACAGAAGATTTTGGATTATGGTATCCAAAAGGAAAGGATCTATCACTTATTTCCTACACAGATGCAAATTGGGCAGGTTGCATTGATGACCGACAAAGCACCAGTGGAGCAACTTTCTACTTGGGTCAGTGTTTAGTATCTTGGGTAAGCAAGAAACAATCATCAATATGTTTATCTACCACCAAAGCAGAGTATATTGCAGCAGCAGGATGTTGTACTCAGGTTCTATGGATGAAACAAAATTTAACAGATATACAAGTTGAGTATGATGAGCCCATTCCAATCTATTATAATAATACAAGCACCGTCAATATCTCAAATAACCTGATGATGCACTCCAAGATGAAGCACATTCCAATAAAGTATCACTTTCTACGGGAACAAGTTGCAGAGAAGAACATCATATTTGAATATGTGGGCACAAAAGAACAAGTGGCAGACATATTTACAAAAATTCTTCCAAGGGAAGCCTTTGAGTATCTTCTCCAGAGACTCGGAGTAATTTCTACTCCAAAATGAATTCTTTTGAATGCTTATCTTATATGTCTTAGATTTACATGACGAAGGACCAAAAAGAGGACAGTTCAGGTTGGGAGATCAGTTTCAGGAAGATTTCAGTCAGGGGGAGTAGCCCTGGATGGAAATATACCTTTTCCATTAATGACAAAGGGGAGGATATTTATCAGATGCAAAGGTAAATGCTTGGAGAAACAACACAGAGGCATGGTTCTAGGGGGGGCGATGGTCACAGTGGGATCATGAGTGATATGAATTCATTATTGCATCAAAGTGTTTCCATCAATTCCAAAGGGGGAGATTGTTTATTATTTGGGTTGGTTGTCATTGATGTCAACCCTTGAAGAAAGTCTGGTAGCAAATTTCGATAGCACAAAGGTTTGGGTAATGGACCCAAGTTTGTTTGATGTATAATGGTATGATTTTTAATATATTTGAAGTTAATACTATTCTATATGGATAGTACATGTCATTCCATTTACGGTGGTATGTGGAACATCACATAACTCCTCATGGTTAGAGAGTTATGGCCATGTGAATTTGGAGAACCCTCATGAGTCATCTAGAATCCCCAAAAGGTCAAAGTAGTCAAAGTGGTTGCAAAGAAGAAATTATTTAAATAATAATATTCTAGATGGAAATTACATGTCATGCCATTTCTGATGGTATGTGGGACGCCACAAAACTCCTCACGGTTAGAAAGTTATGGCCATGTGAAGTTGGAGAACCCTCGTGAGTCATCTAGAAGCCCCAAAGGTCAAAGTAGTCAAAGTGGTTGCAAAGAAGAAATTATTTAAATAATAAAGTGAAGTGATGAGTGTACTATAAGTCAAAGTGGATACAAAAGAAATTAATTTAAATAATAAATTTAATGGAGAAATTACTAAGTGGACAAGTGGTTAGAAGTGGGTTAGCCCTAAAATAAGGAAAGTGGTTTAAGATTGTTAGAAGGTAACCCCTTGAGGAAGCTACATAAAAGTATAAATAAGAGGCAAGGGTCTCTCATTTTAATTACATTTGAGCATATTGAATATCTATAATTGACAGAGTTAGCCAAAGGATATCTAAGGAGAATTTTAGAGGTCAGGTGAAGTAAAGAAGGCCAAATTTCAAGGGAGGATAAATTATTTTGATGATGCTTTCTAAGGTATGTTATTTACAGGTCATCTCACCATTTTCTTAATAAAGTTTTTTCTAGAATTATTCAAAACGAAAAATATCGAGTGCGTTGAGGAAACATATCCAAGTAGCTATGATAAAAATTTCATCTTGTGGGTCTTTGTATTTTTGGAGTTACACTCCGTGGAAAATAGGGTTTGTGGCTAGTCCTGAAACTAGTCTAAAACAAGTGTTTCGGGTAAAAACATCATAAATTATTCATAATAGATCCACATTAAGAAATACCAAGTGTATTGGTTATAGTACATTCTATAGTATTCTTTGTACCATTTTCATATCTATACAACAAATATTCCATGTGAGGCATGCATGCTCTACAATATCGCTCTCTAGAATAAGCCAGAATTCAACAAGGTATGTCATTTTTACTATAACTCCTTTTGTGAGAGGTTCCAAGTAGTGAAACCTGGAGGAATTCCATAAAAGAAACTGAAAAAAATTGTGTACTATTTTTTAGATCTTTATTCATTACATGTACATAGTTATGATTATTTCAAGTTAGGGTTGTTTACTAATCCAAAATTAGTCATGTGAGACGAAAGTAAAGTTTGATTAAAATGCTAGTCTCTTGTTGTTAAAGTTAAGGAAGGTTTGCAAGTATGTGATCATATACACCAAGTCTATTACAGAGTTACAAATCAGATTTGGATGATGAAATTGATGAGGGATTTTGGTTGAGGTACATGTTGGGTACATGCCTGAGACAAGTAGTTGATGAGTTGGCACATATATGAGGTGTATAGTTGATGATGTTGGTACATCTTGATGAGTCATAGTTTATGTGTATTTGATGCATGATTGGTACATATTTGGTGCATGTTTGGTGCACTCATTGATGGTACAGGTTGGTGCATGGTTGATGCACTTTTTGATGGTACAGGTTGTTATAGGTTGTTTGGTATAAGATGGTATAGTTTTACAGTGGTATATCTCACAGTGATTGTGTGACAATGGTTCCATCATTATACTTCTACGTCAAGGTGGTTGGACAGGGCAAGGAAAGGTGGTTGTAGCCACCTTCTAGTTGTAGCCGGAGAACATAGGGGTTTGTAGCCTCCTTATGGTTGTAGCCAGAGAATTGGGGAGTTGGAGCTTCCCTTTAGTTGTAGCCTGAGAAACTAGGGGGTTGGAGCCTCCTTCTAGTTGCAGCTGGAAAAAAAAGGAATTTGGTGCTTCTAATGAATGTAATTCTTAAAGACATATAAAAAAAAGGCATTATATGGTTTTCTCCCACTTTGGGTTTCCACGTAAAAGCATTGGTGTACTGTGTATGTGTATGATTGCTCATTTGTTCATTGTTTATTTACTCTACAACTATTGGATGATAATTCTACATTGATATAACACTTGCATTTTATGGTTAAAAAGGATTAAATTTCTCTATTAATGATCCACCCCCCTCTCAGTAATCCAACATGATGAAGTTCGAAGCTAATCTACAATATAGGGCTCATAATTACACAATGCCACAATTTGTTGAGAAGGGCAAAGAAGCCTCCAACCCACTGCCTCCTCTTCAAATTGAGAAGACTGTGGGAGAAACTATGACTCACATCCCTAAGGGTGCATTCAAAAAGGATTCTCACAACCTGAACACAAGGGCTACTCAGAATTACTTCATCATGGAGGATTTGGCACAAACTCCTTATGTAATGTCTGCTCTGGAAGTTCTCCGGAGTTTCCCCTCACAGAGGAAAGCATTTTTGTCTACCTTAAGAGTGGTCGAGACTACTAACTCAGGAATTATTGTTTTTTACCCCACGGATTATAAACCTTGTCTTCCTCACCACGTTGCTTTTTATATAGTAGTGGTGTATGCCACAAAATCGTTGACACAAAAAAAATTTCATACGGTGGTTGATGAGGGTGCCTCAATTTTCATGATTTCGTTGGCATGCTGGAAGGTCATTGGCCATCCTGAGTTGTCTCCATCACCCACATTGTTAACCACATTTGACAGTCGATCTTTTAGACCACATGGCATAATCCCCTCTTTCCCTATGTAGTTGGAGGGAAAAACTCTGTGCGTCAAAGTATAAGTAGTCGATGTGCCTCTCGACCACAATCTTTTGTTAGAGCAGAGTTGGACCTACTCTATGACAATGGTCATATCCACCATTTTTCAGGTCTAATGTTTTTCTCATGAAGGTCAGATCATAACCGTTCATCATTTACCATTCGCACGTCTTGACCCTTCATCGAGGGCATCCATGGTCCCAATGATTGACAACCCATAGACAGATATGGTCAACTTAGGTGTTGTATTTTTCCCATATTTCATGGGGACTTTTGATTATCCATCACCTACTAATGATTTTAAGTTTATTTCGATTGTTATCGACCAGCCGAAGCCTGTGATATTTCAAGTCACGTCTTTTAGAACGTGTTACTTTAACGACCTATAGATTTTACTTTACCCATCAGATTCAATGGAAGCAATAGGGCACCCTAGAATGGCTATGCCCTTATTTGATGTTGAGGTTGTGTACAGTATTTTCCAGCAAGCCTCGGCCAACTCTGATCTGGCTCCCCCATAGGAGCTAGATCTTGTCCTCAAGCCTATTTGGGCTCAAGACTCTCTTGTTTCTTACGAACATTTGGATTTATCCTTGCCCTATGACAAGGAGATTTTGGAGGCAATGACTGGGCTAGAAAGACCTTGGAACGATCTTCACCACAAATCTTATTTCTTATCCGAGTTGAAGAGAATAGAGGCGGGAGAGTTCATTACGACCATCAATGGAGATTCCCCTTGTCATATTAACCCTCTAGCCACACACGGAATATACGTTGAGGGAAACATGGAAAGTATAGTTGAAACAATTCCTATCGAAATCTCTAAAACCCCTGGCGTCGTGGAAAACGTCTTCATCGGAAAATATTGTTCCCCATAAGAGATTCAGATCTACATTGAATAATTTAAAGAGTTTTGCGATGTCTTTGTCTGGTCTTTTGAGGAGATTCCAAGCATTGACCCATGTATCATTGAACACAAGATCACAACTTACCCCGATGTTAAGCATATCCAATAGAAGCTTCGCCCAGTCAATCCTCACAAGGCAGCAATGATCAAGGTTGAGGTAGAGAATCTCATAAAGGTTGGTTTCATCTATCATGTGCAATTGAAAGAATGGGTGTCGAACCTTGTTCCTGTCAACAAAAATCAAGTTATAATCCACGTGTGTATGGACTTTTGTGAATTGAAAAAAGATTTCCCAAAAGATAATTTTCCAACCCCATTCATTGACCAGATTGTCTATGAATGTGCGGGTTGTGAGGTCTTTTCTTTTCTGGACGGTTTTTCTGGGTACAGTCAGATACAGATCAATCCCAACGACCAACATAAAATGACATTTATTTGTCCTTGGGGTACATTCACATACATAAAAATGTCTTTTGGCCTTAAGAATGTTGGAGCCACTTTTTAGTGGGTCAAGTCGTTTTCCTTCCACGAACTCAAATACATAGTCGAGGCTTATCTTGATGATATGACATCACGTTCTCATAGGATATACGATCATCTCACCCATTTATGACTTATCTTTGAAAGGTGTCACTACTATCGGATTATCCTGAATCCAAATAAGTGTAGTTTTTACGTGACATCGGGACACTTGTCAGGTTTTATAGTGTTAACTAAAGGGATCATGGTCGATCCTCTGAAGGTTGAGGCAATAGTTCAATTTCCTCCCCTGTGCACAATCCACCAGCTTGAACTTCTAAATGGGAAAGCTAACTTTCTTCGGCATTTTGTTGCCAACTATGCCAAGATTACTAAAGGGTTTATGTGTATCTTGAAAAAATGGGTCCCATTTGGTTGGGATGAAATAGGTCACGCTCTTTCGAAGCGTTGAAATGTGCTCTGACGTCTTCCCCTCTGCTCAGTCCTCTGGATTATGGAAAGGATTTCTTGTTGTATTTGGCTGCCGCAGAGTCTACTATTAGCATGGTATTGGTCCAAGAGGATGATGCACTCGAATAGCATGTTATATACTATCTTAGTCGAGGCTTGGTAGGATCGGAACTCAACTATACACATGTTGAGAAACTTTCTTTGGAAGTTGTTCATGTTGTCCAATGGTTCTGTCATTACATCTTACTTTGCAAGACCACTATTGTAGCTATCGTGAACCCTTTTCAATATGTGTTAACACGACGGGTCATTGGCACTAAAATCAGTCGATGGATAGTCATCCTGCAAGAATTTGACTTGGATTTTGTTTCGTCGAAATATAAGAATTCTTTGGTCTTTGTTGAACTTATCTCAGAAATTTCGGTTGAGAGTGGTAATAATTTTCCCCAAGAGTCACTGATTAATGTGGATCTTTTCCTTATTACATCTTTGTACCCTTGGTATGGAGATATACTTGTGTATCTTCAGACTTTGAAGTTCCCATCTTCTGCTTCTCGCGATGAGCGCCAGCGAATAAGTCATCAAGCATGGAACTACCTTATCCTCAACAATACTTTATATCATCAAGGAGTGGATTGAATTATATATTGATGTCTCTCTTATGAAGAGGCAGAACTTGTGTTAAATGACTGTCACACAGAAGCACGTGGAAGTCACCTGTCTGGGTTGGCAACAACCCAAAAGATTCTTCGCACCAGATACTTTTTTCCCTTGTTGATCAAATATTGTGTAGAGGTGGTCAAGTGTCACCCATGCCAAATATTCTCTCAGAAGATGCGGGCACACCCAGCTCCTATGTTCCCACTTATTGTTGTTGGTCCCTACACCAAGTGGGGGATTGATTTTACTACATGCCACCTAGTTTCAACTAGGGGGCATCACTATATCATCGTAGTAGTATACTACTTTGTTAAGTGGGTTGAAGCTATGCCGACATTCAATAATGATGGGGAAATCGCTGAACTTTTCATTTTTAACTATATTGTAGCCAAGTTCGGTATTCTGAAGGATATTGTCACAGATCATGGCAGTCACTTCCAGAACAAGATGATGCCTGAGTTAACATAAAAGCTAGGGTTTAAGTAGGAATATTCATCACCTTACTACCCATAGGTGAATGGTCAAGTGGAGGCTATTAATAAGTCTCTCAAGACTATTATTTAGCAAACGATCGATTCGGCCAAGTCAAATCTTCATTTGATTTTATACTCGACACTTTGGGCTTATCAAATCTCTGTCAAAACTACTATCAGTTTCTCTCCTTCCCAACTCGTTTACGGGCTAAAGGTAGTCTTTCCCATAGAATGTCAAATCCATTCTCTTAAGTTAGCAGTGCAACTATTTCCCGATAATACACCACTTGAGGAGCGTCTTTTATATCTCGAGCAGCTTGATGAGCAGCGTCGGGATGCATCCTTGTTCAACGAGGCTCACAAACAACATGTCAAGTGTCAGTATGATTGGTTTGTCTACCCTCGGATTTTCTCCAAAGGTGATCTTGTCCTGCTCTATGAGCAAGATAAATATCCCTTGGGGGCAGGCAAATTCAAACCCATGTGGTTTGAATCATTCATTGTGAAGAAAGTTTTAGAAAAGGGTGCCTATCAACTGGTTTATTTCGAGGTTAACGCTTTATTGGAGCCTAGAAATGAGCTCTACCTTAAGAAGTATTATGCTTATATTGTTCACCTGAGCGTGACTTCTTGTATATACTGTATAGTTTTACTTATACAAGTCTTGTATTTTTTTTTATGGATGTGTAGTTTATTGTGTTTATTTTCACTGTGGCAGATGTCAATTGAGTCTGAGATTTATGTTCGGTTCATAGACGGTGCTAGCCGACACACTTGGAGGCTTGCTTCTGTAGCTTGGGTCATCTTTACACCTTTTGGTCAGTTGATGTCTTCTAGAGGTATTTGTTTGGGTGAAGTAACCGATAATGTTGTCGAGTATAATTTCATAATAGAATTACTACGTGATGCCTTGTAACATGGTATTTCTCACCTCTGGGTTTATCTAGATGCTCAAATGGTTGATGAATGTGTGGTTTGTGAGGTATTTTATTTTATGGATAGTTTTTTTTGGGTACAATCAGATTCAGATCAGGCCCGAGGACCAACATAAAATGACATTTATTTGTCCTTGGGGTAAATTCACATACAAAAAATTTCCTTTTAGCCTTAAGAATGTTGGAGCCACTTTTCAACAGGCCATGTTGTTTGCCTTCCACAACCTAAAACACATATTCGAGGCGTATCTTGATGATATGGCATCATGTTCTTGTAGGATATTTGATCATCCCACCCATTTATGGCTTATATTTGAGAGGTGTCACTACTATCGGATTCACCTAAATCCAAATAAGTGTATTTTTTGTGTGACATCGGGACGCTTGTCAAGTTTTATCATGTCAACTAAAGGGATCACGGTCGATCCTCTGAATGTTGAGGAAATAGTACAATTTCCTCCCCGCGCATGATCCCCCAGCTTCAAAGGGTTTATACCGATATTACTAAAGGGCTTATGTGTCTCTTGAAAAAATGGGTCCCATTATGTTGGGATGAAGCAGATCAAAGCTCTTTTGAAGTGTTGAAACTTTCTTTGACGTATGCTCCTTTGCTCAGTCCTATGGATTACGGAAAGGATTTATTGTTGTATTTGGTTGCCGCAAAGTCTATTATTGGTATGGTCTTGGTCTAATAAGATGACACACTCAAAGAGCATGTTATATACTATCTTAGCTAAGGCTTGGTAGGACTGGAACTCAACTATACACATGTTGAGAAACTTGTTTTGGAAGTTGGTCATGTTGTCCAATGGTTCTGTCATTACATATTACTTTGCAAGACCATCATCGTAGTTTTCATGAACCCTTTTCAATATGTGTTAACACGACAGGTCATTGGAAAGAAAATCAATCAATGGATAGTCATCCTGCAAGAATTTGACTTGGATTTTGTTTCGTCAAAATCTAAAAATTCTTTGGTCTTTGCTGAACTAATCTCAAAACTTTCAGTCGAGACTGGTAATAATTTTCCTGAAGAGTCACTGATTAATGTGGATATTTTCCTTATTGCATCTTCAGACCCTTGGTATGGAGATACACTTGTGTATCTTCAAACTTTGAAGTGCCCATCTTCTTCTTCTCTCGATGAGTGTCGGCGAATATGCCATCAAGTGTGGAACTACCTTATCCTCGATAATACTTTATATCCTCGAGGAGTGGATTGAATTCTTCCTCGATGTCTCACTCATGAAGAGGTAGAACTTGTGTTAAATGACTATCACACAGGAGCATGTGGCAGTCACTTGTCTGGGTTGACAAAAACCCAAAAGATTCTTCGCGTTGGATACTTTTTTCCCTCGTTGATCAAAGATTGTGTAGAGTTTTTCAAGAAGTGCCACTCCTGACAAATCTTCTCTCAAAAAATGTAGGCACACCCATCTCCCATTTTCCCAGTTATTGTTGTTGGTCTCTTCACCAGGTGGGGTATTGATTTTACTACATGCCACCCAGTTTCAACTAGGTGGAATCGCTATATCATCGTAGAAGTAGAATACTTTACTAAGTGGGTCGAAGTTATGTCAACATTCAACAATGATGGGGAAATGGCTACACTTTTTCTTTTTAATCAGATTGTAGCCAAATTCAGCATTCTGAAAGAGATTGTCATAGATCATGGCACTCACTTCTAGAATAGATGATGTTCAAGTTAACATCAAAAATAGGGTTTAAGAAGGAACATTCGTCACCTTACTAACCATAGGAAAATGGCCAAGTGGAGGCTATTAATAAGTCTCTCAAGACTAGTCTTCAATGAATGATCAATTCGTCCAAGTCAAATTGGAATTTGATATTATACTTGAAACTTTGGGCTTATCGAACCTCCATCAAAACTGCTACCAAATTATCTTCTTCCAAACTCATTTACGGGATGGAGGTAGTCTTTCCCATAGAATGTCAAATCCCTTCTCTTAAGTTGGCAGTGCAACTGTTACCCGACACTACACCACTTGAGGAGAGTCTTATATATCTTGAGTAGCTCGATGAGCAGCGTCGGGATGTAGCCTTGGCCAACAAGGCTCACAAACAATGTGTCAAGTGTTAGTATGATCGATATGTCTGCCCTCAAATTTTCCCCTAAGGTGATCTTGTCACAGTCTATGAATAAGATAAAGATTCCTTGGGGGCAGGCAAGTTCAAACCCATGTGGTTTAGACCGTTCATTGTGAAGAAAGTTTTAGAAATGGGTGCCTATCGGCTGGTTGATTTTGAGGTTAATGCATTATTAGAGCCTAGAAATGGGCTCAACCTTACGTAGTATTATTCTTAGATCAGTCACCTAAGCATGACTTCTTGTATATAATGTATAGTTTTACTTATACAAGTCTTTTCTTTTCTTTTATGAACGTGTAGTTTATTGTGTTTCTTTTCAGTGTGGCATATGTCAAGTGAGTATGAGGTCTATGTTGGGTTCGCAGATGGTGCTAGTCAACACACTCGGAGGCTTGCTTCTGCAACTTGGGTGATCTTTACACCTTTTGGTCAGTTGATGTCTTCTGGAGATATTTTTTTAGGTGAAGTAACCAATAATTTTTTTGAGTATAGTATCGTAATAGAATTACTAAGTGATGTCTTGTCACATTATATTTCTCACCTCCGAGTTTATCTAGATGCTCAAATGGTCATGTGTAATGTCCCCCGCCTCTTGATGAAGAGGTTAGGAGAGACTCAGTAGTCTATTCATCCCCACTAGACTATAGTCTCATGCAATTTGGGGAAAATTCAGCTAAACCTAATGTTATATTTTAAAGTTGACTGGACAAAGTAAAAAAGTAACTCACTGGGAGATTAGAGCGCTTGAGGTTGAGTTAGGAGATGAACCTAAGGGTCAAATTAAATCAACAAAAGATTAGAAGGAGGTATAAATAGAATCCTAGGGCACACCTCTCACTCATCTTGGATTATTATGCATTTGGATACTAGGCTCTTGAGCACATAGTTTTGAGGGTTTTGAGAATACAAACCCTAGAGAACAAATCAATGGTGAAATATTCCACTCACCTTGTTCCAAGCTTGGTATTGGGGATGAAATACTCCACCCACACCATTCTACAATATTCACAGGTACCATCATCCATTCAAGAGAGTAGAAGGTCGTACCCTTGAGGGTTTTCCAGCAAGGGGCGCATCATTCCTTGGAGAGGAGTTCAATCTAGGTTATTGACAGGGCTTCTTGACATTCTAGCACCTGGTTATTTCTTGTAGGGCCTTGTTCATCATATCTGGAGTGTTTTGAGAGGGTTACTCTTGCCATATTATTATCTGGAGCTTTGGCACATTTTTAAGAGAAGGGGGGCGCAACTGTGATTCTGATCTGCTCAGTTTGGAGGGGTTACACCTCAGATCTAACCCTGAGACTTCTCCTAGCAACTTGTGGTGGCCCGATATATCTTTCTGGATAATTCCAAGGCATTTGGAGGCCTCCTTTATCGGGGCTGAAATATTGAGCTTGACAGTCTTCAGGAAGGTGCAGTCTTGCTTGAGGATTCATCAGTTGGGAGGGGAATATCTCAGCATCAGGGTTTGAAACTTCAAAAAGGGATTCTACTAGCCCTGGTCTATCTTTTGGTGGAGTTTGATGCTATTTGCAAGTGTTATCACTGAAATTTCGTCTGCACGGGGCGACAAGAACTCCTCATCATCAGCACAGAAAAACAGTCATTCATGGCACAAGGATTAGTTCCATAGCACAGGAAAAGAGCCAAAACTATACAAAAATGGCTAAAAAATTAAAAAGCGCATCGCACCCACTGAAAACGAGCGCATGCGCGCAACATCATTGTATATCGGGTGCATAAGCGCGGCTGTGGGGTGAAAAACCCGCGCGCCTGCCAAATGGCGCATTTATGAAGCTGGTCGGCCTCCCAACCACTATTGGATCGGCTCCCAAGTCGATTTGACATCAAATCCAAGCTCAATCTGCGTGGGGAGGCTGTTCAAAGACCTAATGGTGCCCTAAAGAGCCCCTTTTCACATTCAAAGGGGGGTGCATAATAGCTCAAAGCTTGGCTATAAAAATCCATGAATGACCATCATTTCTTCAAGGAATTCATTTTAATGTTATGTTGTTGGGATTGTTAGAGGCTCACTCTTTAGCAATAGTCATTATCAACACCATTTCATAAGCTTTCCATCTCTCATTAGAGTGGAGAAGCTTTGAGTTCTTTCACTCATATTTTCACCTTTCATTTGTAAGGAGAGCATCTACTTGAGGGCCTCAAGAGCCTTCCATTGGAGAAGGAAGGGACCCAAGTCCTCTTTCCCCTTTGCGTATCTCTGGATTTCACTAATCAGACCAGCCTATCTATTGGTGATCTTGTTCCATTGTCACTTGTTTTTAGTTTTGTTTTTATGCTCATGTTGTTATTTAGTTTTTTCTTAATTCTTGTTAATAGATTTATTGTTTTCTTTCTAACCTTTTGCATTGCAGCTGTCATGACTAGCAGAGCCCAACTAGGCATGTAAGTGCTCACTTTTTGCTCACACATTGACGAAAAGAGCACGAACA
>JASDQU010438877.1:72537-114374 GCA_032191745.1 Picea mariana | reverse complement strand
AATCTTCACAATACACAGAAATGATATACGAAATAGCAACAGAAATAGCACTTGAACAGAAATAGCACTTGATTCAGATAGCAATGTTCACAGGCCTCTTCGAGGGGGCAACCTCTAATCGAGCAGCTCTCTGTTACAATAATATCCAAGCTAGGGTTCTCATACCCTCGACTCCTATTTATACTAAAAAGAAGCATCTAGAGGAAGATCCTTCTAGAAGCGAAAGCTTCTATTAGGTCTTCTTACATCCGCCTTATTCTATTTTATTGAAAGGTCTTATTAATATTGACCTTTATTACATCCGAATACATTGATCTACCTATGTGCAGGTTAGGACCTTAACACTATTTGTAGGTCTTCTTCAGCTAGGCCAAAATATTAGGTCTTCACAACCATCCAATGGAGTGTATCTTCAGCCAGGGGGGTTTGGACTAGACCATGGATCTATCTTGTATTGATCTTTATTGTATATCCATCCTTGAGGGCTTACATCTTCTTTCCAGAGCATTTTTTAGCAGCTCCTATCTTATCTATTGGAGCTATCTGAGGATTATTCCATATCTGCATCCTTCTTGTATCAAGTTCTTGCTATTTACATCAATAAAGGTCAGATCTTGTTGTTGGTTCCATATCTTGTATTATATTGTATATTCATTGCTTGTCTTCAGATATAAACTTAATTAACTAAACTATAAACCCTAAGGCCAAAACTTAAGAGGCCAACCTGTAAACAAACATACACAAACAATAAAGTCAGTAGTCAATTAGTGCTCCAAGAAAAAAAAATGGCTTGGGAACCTTACAGTGGTATCGGAGCTCTGATCCTCCCATCCTATGAGAATTAGCGCATGAAGAAGTTGAGTGGCATCTATATGAGCAGAAGAAGGAAACAAACAGGTGAAGCAGAGGCCAAAATGGAAGGTTCAGGTGAGGACTGTGAACCATAAATACTAGCAGGGATTTCTAGGGACTTGCAGCATTCCATACAGGTATCACAAAGTGACCTTGTAAATCACCTGCAGGAAAACCAATAGACAACACGTAGGGGAAAGGCTGAAATATCAAAGACCTTGAGGAAGGTAAGTGACATCCAATAGAAGATATCACAACTCTTGATGGAGATGACTCATAGGGGGAAAGACCCAAAATCTTATGCCAACAGGGAAACTAGTGGATCTCATGGCAGGAATAGACATCAGTAGGAATATATCCCCTATCATCATTCAGAGGGAAGAAATGGAGGGGGAGAATAACAGGGATAGACAGGTATCAAGACCACTACTAAGTCATACTTGCCTTCATTCATGGATGAACAATCACAACCCAACCACCCAGATGAGTTTGAGGATCAGTTTGAACAATATTTCAGGGAGTAGAACTTGCTCAGCCCACCAGTTCAAAGACAAATCACATTGGATCAGTTTTATGGATTGAAATTCAGAAACAAGCCCAGGTCGTACCATAGGAAAAATTATGAGCTAGAGCATAGGGCTGGGAAAATGGAGATCCCATACTTTGATGGCTTGGCCAAGGTGACTGCACAAGCGTGGGTGCAGAAACTTGATACTTACCTGCAGCTCAACCCCATGAGAGAGATGGATGCCATCAAGTTTTCCACCATGTACTTGGAAAGAAAATATCATAACTGGTGGTACCATGGGTTGATTACACTTGGCCATAATCAAATAGTGTCCTACAAAGAGTTCACACAAAAACTTATTGTCAGGTTTGACCAAGGGGATCCAAAGCTACCTTTTAGGGAACTTACCCAACTCAAGTAGACAGGATTAGTAGAGATATACATAGAGGAGTTTCAGAGACTAGTAGTCATGGTGCAGGATGTATCTCAGTCAAGGCTCATCATGTTGTTTATAGAAGGGTTGATGGAACCCTTGAAGGGTTGGGTTAAGGCCTTCAAGCCTACCAACTTGTAGGATTCCATATGGAGGACTAGAGATCTAGGCCTAGCAGCAAAGCCTAAGTTTACACCTAGACCACCCCTAAACAATGGAGGAAGAGACCAAAGACCTCAAATGAATCCAGGGGGAAGAGACCCAAGGGGGTTTGACAGGGGAAGAGGTAAGATGGCTGAGAACACTAGAAGAGAATTGAGAAGAAAGAAACTATGCTACACATGCAAAGAACTGTGGGACCCATCCCACAAGTGTATGGTTCATGGCAAGGCTCATTATATTGAGGTGAGATATGATAATGAGGAAGATGAGGATTTCGGCCACATCCAAAACATAGAGGAAGACACCACCAAAACTGCAAAAGAGGAGGCTACAGGTCATGGTAATGCAGCAGAGGAGAAGGCTACGCTGGCATCCATCAGTGGGGTACCCAAATTCAACAACTTCAGGATGAGAGGGGTATTACAGGGGCAGAAAGTTTCGGTGCTCATTGATGGGGGTGCTTCGTACAATTTCATTGACTCAACACTGCTACAGAGGAGGCACATACCCACAGTTGAGTTTGATGGATTCAAGGTGGAGGTAGAAAAAGGAAGCACCATGCCTTATAACAGGTACATTCCAGGGATGAAGCTTACACTGGGTAGGTACAATTTAGCCCAGTAATTTTGTGTGATGGACCTCCCTGATACAAATATAATCCTTGAAGTATAGTGGCTCAGTACGTAGGAGCCTATCACCACCAACTAAAAGACTATGGAGATGTCTTTCATAGAGGAAAGTGGGAAAAAGGTAGTTCTCAGAGGCATGTCAGGAAACACAGCCAGGGTAGTCACAACAAAGCGTATGGAGGCCATTTTCAGAAGAGAGGAGATTGTATATGTTGTTGAGTGCAATATTACGGCACATTTGGACAAGAAGGGGAAGGTTCACTATGCACCAGAGATTCAAAGGATCATTGACAAACACAGTAAGGTGTTTGGACACATTCCACCAGGAGCACCACTAGATAGGCGATTTGAGCATATCATAGAGCTAGAAGAGGGGGGGAAACCAATCATCACTACCCCCTACCTGCACCCAAAGAAGTACAAAGAGGAGATAGAAAAGGCCATCAAGGAACTATTAGACATGGGTCACATTAGACCAAGTTCCAGTCCTTTTTCCTCTTTAGTGGTACTGGTCAAGAAGAAGGATGGAACCATGTGCATGTGCATTGATCTCAGGGCACTAAACAAGAAGACTATTAAAAAAAAGTATCTCATCCCAAGG
This sequence comes from Picea mariana, assembly GCA_032191745.1. Lineage (NCBI taxonomy): Eukaryota > Viridiplantae > Streptophyta > Pinopsida > Pinales > Pinaceae > Picea > Picea mariana. The sequence continues at coordinate 111,189 of JASDQU010438877.1, read as the reverse complement.
ATTGATGAGCTATTGGACGAGCTCCATGGGGTTGTTTACTTCACAAATATTGACTTGCACTATGGTTATCATTAGATCAAAATGAGGGAGGAGGACATCCCCAAAACTTCCTTCAAGTGTCACTATGACCACTATGAATTCTTAGCGATGCCATTTGGATTGACCAATGCACCCACCACATTTCAGTCATGTATGGACCACGTCTTCAACAAGAAGTTGAAGAAGAATCTTCTTGTGTTTTTTGATGACTTTCTAATCTATAGCAAGACTTGGGAGGAACATCTTCAACATGTGGAATAGATCTTAACTAACATGGAGGACCAATCCTTGTATGCTAAGGAGTCCAAATGTGAATTTGGGATGACATAGGTCCTCTACTTGGGGCACATCATTGGAGTTAAAGGGGTACAGGTACATCAAGAAAATATCCAAGCAATAGTTGATTGGCTCACACCTAAAAATCTTACAGATTTGAGAGGATTTCTCAGTATTTGCAGCTATTACAAGAGATTTTTCAAGGGGTTCTCCCAACTTTGTGCACCCTTGACTGACTTGACTAAGAAAGGATCTTTCAAGTGGAGTGAAGAAGCACAATCTACATTTAACAAGATGAAAAAGGTAATGAGCACATGCCCAATGTTAGCCTTGCCAGATTTTGTCCAACCCTTCACACCGGAGTGTGATGCCTCTGGAGAAGGCATTGGAGTTGTATTGATGTAGAATACGCATCCCCTTGCCTATGAGAGCCAAAAATTGAGGGTCCATGAGCTTCTTTACACCATCTATGACAAAGAGATGTCAGCTATCATGCACGCTTTGGCCAAATTCAGACAAGACTTGGTAGGTGCAAGGTTTGTGGTGAAATCAGATCACAACAGCCTTAAATACTTCTTAGAACAGAAGAAATTAAGTAAGAGGCAGCAGAAGTGGGTCAGCAAGATACAGGCCTATTACTTTGACATTGAATTTGTCAAAGGGAAGAACAACATAGTTGCAGATGCATTATCCAGGAGGCCATCAATTTATTCCATGAAAGATATATCAGTTGACTGGAAGGCCCATCTCTTGGTAGAATAATCCAAGAACTAGTTCACTTTCCAGTTGATGGATGGGATTCGAGAAAATACAGGATGACAACTTCAGAATTATAGATGACATCATCTACTACAAGGACTGAATTTTCTTGGTTCCTGAGTCAGCCTTCAAGGCCATGATACTACAGGAATGTCATGACTCACTGGTGGTATGGCACCAAGGCATTGTCAAAACATACAGACATGTGAGAGAATAGTTTTCATGGAAGGGTCTCAAAGAATATGTAGTGAGACACATCAAAGAATGCACTACTTTCCAGGAGAACAAGGATGAGTATACCCATGCCGCAAGACTGTTACAACCTTTACCCATTTCATAGAACAAATGGGAAGGTATCTCCATGGACTTCATCACAGGATTGTTGAGGGCACAAGGGAAAGACTGTATTTTAATGGTGGTGGACAGGTTAACTAACTTTGAACACTTCTTCTCCATTGCCACAGACTTCAGCGCAACGCAGGTTGCAGAATTGTTCTTCAGGGAGGTCTTCAGGTTGCACAGATTGCCCAAGACCATTGTTAGTGACATGGATAGCTGATTTATGAGAACCTTTTGGTAGGAGCTATTCAGGTTGGTTGGTACGGCCTTGACCCCTAGTACCAACTACCACCCTCAGACTGATGGGCAGACAAAAATAGTCAACAAGTGGGTGGAAGGATACCTCATAAATTACGTAGCAGGGTAGCAGAAGGCATGGATTAGGTGGCTACACCTGGGGGAATATTATTACAACACCACTTATCACATGTCCATTGGTATGACTCCATTCAGGGATTTGTACAGTTATGAACCTCTCTCTTTTCTGGATATTTCCTTTGGTGATAGCAAATATCTGATGGTACAGGATTGGGTACAGCAGAGCTAAGACATACTTAGGCAATTGAAGGATCATCTGCAACGGGCACAGAAACAGCAGAATTTCTAGGCAGACAAGCACAAGGTAGAGCGCACATTTGAGGTTGGCGACTTAGTCTACTTAAGGCTCCAACCATATAGGTAGGCTTTTATCAAAAGAAGCGGAGAAGAAAAGCTCCAACCCCAGTTTTTTGACCCTAACAAGCAAGTCAATGGTCAATGGAGTATTACATACACAAACAAGAAAGTCAATGGTCAGTTAGTGCTCCAAGCAAAAAACAAAATGGCTTGGGAACATTACATCGTGTCTCAGTTAAATGGAGTATATCATGTCTACGATCCCACCCTTCATCGATGATTCCTTAGGGTACATCTCTTAGAACTTTACTTTGATTATATTACTTATATTCATGTTCCTAAGAGATCTAATAAACTATCTGATACACTGGCTAATCAAGTATTAGATTGGAATATTGCTCACACATAAAAGTAAAAGAACACACATATACACACATGTATATACATTTGTACAAAATGTTTATCCATAAGGAAGAAATATGTATATATATAATAATGTATCCAAAAAAAATATCATAAGTGCAAAATTGGGCCATAAAGCCTCAAATAAAGTTGTTATACATCACTGGGCTCAAGCCCTCACTACATAATAGAGTACAAAATATTCCCTCAACACATATGTGGTCTAGTACTAACAATGGCCTAGGCCTATTGACCCTAGTATAATGAACTACAGCATTCGCAAGACATTGGAACAACTAAACCCAAGTCTTGGGTACCCCTACAACATGTGGTTGCATGGCTGGGGGAAGATCCTCTATCTCTGCCATCAACACTACACGAGTGATAACTATCAAGTTTCTATCTACTCGTCATAATACTCTCTCAGCCTCTCTAGTTGGTGGTCCTCATGCAACTACTAGTCCTCTTGTTGTTGTTGTTGGTCTGGAATCTACTTGAGGATGACGCCTGGTCCGGGCGAAGTCATTCGGTCCCACTGGTCCAACATCTGCATATGACAAATCATTGAGTTAGTACTTTGACATTACCATAAAAAGGATAACATTTAAAAATTAAAAAAATAAAATAACTTTAAAATGTGTTTACCTATCTCTTTGCACTCCTCACTAGGGGGCATGGGCATATCAGGATCCCTTGGGAAACTGATCCCTACATAAGGATAGTCCTCGATATAAGGAAACTGACAGGCCCACCAATCAAAAAAAATTGTTGTCGAAGGCCTCTTGTACTCTCCTTGCACCTTGTCGAGGTAACAAAGCTTCCCACTTGCATAATGTCAGAAAGAAGGCAATATGGCCTCATACTGTCTCCCTTGAGATAAGGCTTGGCACTCTCTAGAAAAATAAAGTGCATAGTAGTAAGGTATCTCCATGGACTTCATCATAGGATTGTTGAGGGCACAAGGGAAAGACTATATTTTCTTGGTGGTGGACAGGTTAAATAAGTTTGCACACTTCTTCTCCATTGCCATAGACTTCATTGCAACACAAGTTGCAGAATTATTCTTCAGGGAGGTCTTTAGGTTGCACGGATTGCCCAAGACCATTGTTAGTGACATGGATATCTGATTTATGAACACTTTTTGGTAGGAGCTATTCAGGTTGGTTGGTACGACCTTGACCTACCAGCTACCACCCTCAGATTGATGGGCAGACAAAAATAGTCAACAAGTGGGTGGAAGAATACCTCATAAATTACGTATCAGGGTAGTAGAAATAATGGATTAGGTGGCTACACCTGGGGGAATACTGTTACAACACCACTTATCACATGTCCATTGGTATGACTCCATTCAGGGCTTTGTACAGTTATGAACCTCTCTCCTTTCTGGAGATTTCATTTGGTGATAGCAAAGTTCCGATGGTATAGGATTGGTTACAGCAGAGCCAAGACATACTTAGGGAATTGAAGTATCATCTGCAATGGGCACAGAATCAGCAGAAGGTCTAGGCGGACAAGCACAGGGTAGAGCGCACATTTAAGGTTGGTGACTTATTCTACTTAAGGCTCCAACCATACAAGCAGGCTTCTATCAAAAGAAGTGGAGAAGAAAAGCTCCAACCCCAGTTTTTTTGACCCTACAGGATCAGCAGGAAGGTAGGGGTTGTGACTTATGAGCTTGAGCTTCCACCGGGCAGCAGAAATCACAATGTCTTCCATGTGTCATGCTTGAAGAGGACCATTGGCCAACACATCACGAAACTTGAGGTACTGCTACCCTTAGATGAAGAGGGGTAGCTGGTACTAATACTGGAGGAAATGCTAGAGGTTTGGGAGAAGAAAATTTGGAGGAGAAGCATCGGGGAATAATTATTCAAGTGGAAGGATCTGCCTATTAAGGATGCCACATGGGAGAATGAATAGGTGTTACAGGAGACAGGATCAGAATTGCTTGTGGGCAAGCAATTTCTAGCAGGGGAGACCGTAATTTCCCCCAACTCTTGATGAACAGATTAGGAGAGACTCAGTAGTCTAGTCATCCCCACTAGACTATAGTCTCATGCAGTTTGGGAATAAATCAGCTAAACCTAATGTTATATTTTAAGGTTGACTTGAAAAAGTAAAAAATTAACTCACTGGGAGATTAGAGCACTTGAGTTTTAGTTAGAAGTTAAACCTAAGGGTTAACTTAACTCAACAGAATATTAGAAGGAGGTATAAAGGGAAGCCTAGGGTGCACCTCTCACTCATCTTGGATTATTATGCATTTGGCTATTGGGCTCTTGAGCACACAGTTTTGAGGATTTTGAGAATGAAAACCCTAGAGAACAACTCAGTGGTGAAAGCTTCCACTCACCTTGTTCCAAGATTGGTATAGGGGATGAAATACTCCACCCACACCATTCTACAATAATCACAAGTACCATCATCCATTCAGGAGAGCAACAGGTCGTACTCTTGAGGGTTTTCCAGCAAGGGCGCTTCATTCCTTGGAGAGGAGTTTGATCCTGCGGGTTATTGATAGGGCTTAGTGACATTCTAGCACCTGGGTATTTCTTGCAGGGCCTTGTTCATCAGATATGGAGTGTTTCTAGAGGTTTACTCTTGCTATTTTATTATCTGGAGCTTTGGCACGTTTTTTAGAGAAGGGGGTCGCAACTGTGATTCAGATATGCTCAGTTTGGAGGGGTTACACCTCAGATCTAACCCTGAGACTCCTCCTAGTAGCTTGTGGTGGCCTGATATATCTTTCTGGAGAATTTCAAGGCATTTGGAGGTCTCCTTCATCAGGGCCGAAATATTGAGCTTGACAGTCTTCAGAAGGGCGTGGTCTTGCTTGAGGATTCATCAGTTTGGAGGGGTAGATCTTGGCATCAGGGTTTTAGACTTCAGAAAGGGATTCTACTAGCCCCGATCTATCTTTTGGTGGAGTTTCATGCTATTTGGAGGTCTTCTTTAGCTAGGCCAAAATATTAGGTCTTCATAGCCATCCAGTGGAGTGTATCTGCAGATAGGGGGGTTTGGAATGGACCCTGGATCTATCTTGTATTGATCTTTATTGTATATCCATCCTTGAGGGCTTGCATCTTCTTTCCAAAGCATTTTGTAGAAGCTCTTATCTTATCTATTGGAGTTATCTGAGGATTATTCCAGATCTGCATCCTTCTTGTATCAATTTCTTCCTATTTACATCAATAAAGGTCAGATCTTGTTGTTGGTTCCATATCTTGTATTATCTTGTATCTTCATTGCTTGTCTTTAGATCTAAACTTAATTAACTAAACTATAAACCCTAAGGTTGAAACTTAAGAGGCCAACCTGCAAACAAACATACACAAATAAGCAAGTCAATGGTCAGTTAGTGCTCCAAGCAAAAAAAAAAACTGGCTTGGGAACATTACATCGTGTCTCAGCCAAATGGAGTATATCGTGTCTATGATCCCACCCTTCATCGATGATTCCTTAGGGTACATCTCTTAAAACTTTATTTTGATTATATTACTTATATTCATGTTCCTAGATGATCTAATCAACTATCTGATACATTGTCTAATCAAATATTAGATTGGAATATTGCTCACACATAAAAGTAAAAGAACACACATACACGCACATGTAAATACATTTGTACAAAATGTTTATCCATAAGGAAGAAATATGTATATATATAATAATGTGTCCAAAACAAATATCATAAGTACAAAAGTGGGCCATAAAGCCTCAAATAGAGTTGTTATACATCACTAGGCTCAAGCCCTCACTACATAATAGAGTACAAAATATGCCCTCAGCACATATGTGGTCTAGTACTAACTATGGCCTAGGCCTGTTGACCCTAGTATAATGAACTACAACATTCACAAGATGCTGGAACAACTGAACCCAAGTCTTGGATACCCCTACAACATGTGGTTTCATGGCTGGGAGAAGATCCTCTATCTCTGCCATCGACACTACACAAGTGAGAGCTATCAAGTTCCTCTCTACTCATCACAGTACTCTCTCAGCCTCTCCTTCTGGTGGTCCTCATGCAACTACTAGTCCTCCTATTTTTGTTGTTAGTCGGGCATCTACTTGAGGATGAAACCTAGTCCGGGCAAAGTCAGTCGATCCCACTAGTCCAACATCTGCATATGACAAATCATTGAGTTAGTACTTTGACATTACCATAAAAAGGATAACATTTAAAAGTTTAAAAAATAAAATAACTTTAAAATGTGTTTACCTATCTCTCTGCACTCCTCATCAGGGGGCATGGGCATATCAGGATCCCTCGGGAAACGGATCCCTACATTAGGATAGTCCTCGATCTAAAGAATCTGACGGGCCCACTAATCAAAAAAATTGTTGTCGAAGGCCTCATGTACTCTCCTTGTACCCTGTCGAGGTAACAAAGCTTCCCACCTGCATAATGTCGGAAAGGAGGCAATATGGCCTCATACTGTCTCCCTTGAGATAAGGCTTGGCACTCTCTCGGGCTCACTCAACTCCGTGTCTTCCCACTGTGTAAAGATATTGTAATGTACTTTGGCCATCAGTTGTTCTTCTGACCTCACACATTAGGGGGCATCTCTTATAGTCCAAAATGTCTTATCTATGCATACAAGACATTGGCATTCCCATTTTCATACTTTGTCAAAATACTGTTGAGGCTTCCTTTTAAAAAACCATTTTTTGGAGAGTGTACGTGCCCTACCGAACTAATAGTCTGTGTACACACACGTTTTTCATGCTAGTGAGCTCGTGTACACACACATAATGCATGCTAGATAGCATGCGTTTAACTCCAAAAGTTGTAAATAATATAAAATTGTGTGAAATTCGGCAGAGTTTAAGGGCTATGGAGGGTTTCTTAGCCATTTTACCCCTTGTAGCCTGTCCCTAAACCAAATAACCTTATTTTTCTCGTATAAAAAAGAGGTCTTGGGGTGTCATTTATGAACATAAGCAAGACAATAAGAAAACTCTGCCAAAATCCCTTCCCTTTCTTGGCCCAATATTTGCATCCCATTCATATTTTTAGCCTCAGCCTTCCCCTCCATCCTTTCTCCTTATGCAATTGATCCAAAATGGATCCAAAAAGGCCTAAATATCAAAGTTCTCGGATTTGGTCGAAACTAGCACCATTGCATAGGGCTTGTCATGTTGATTATGGTAGTATATTATTTTTCAAAAATGGACTTTGTATGGAAAATTTATCGCGATCTGAAAATTTTCCCAAACAGGGAAAAAAGTCAAAGTCAACAGTCAGAGGCCATATTGTTGATGTCAGTAGTACATCAGCATGATAGGGTAGATGACGCCAACATGATGATGTGGCAACACGAGGACGTGACAAGTGTCATACATTTTTGGCATTTTCGGGTGTTGATGTGGAAGACACGTGGACTGTACGAACATTGAGGTGGCAGTTCGTACAATGACGTGGCCCAGTAATAGTCTGACACATGGTAGTATGGATGATAGCCTGGTAGTGATGTGGCAACAGGTGGCAGGCTCAAGGTTTCACATGTGGTGTATGACGTTGACTGAGCAAGCTGACTGGACAAGGTGATTGTGAATTGACTGTGTATGGGGCCAATCCAAAGGAGACATGTGGCCCAATCAAAGGGCACCACGTGGCACCCCGGATAAGGCCAAAGAGACCTGGTCAAAAAAAAAATTGCACTCCAGCGGACTCGATCCCTAGACCTCTGAGCACACCAACGATCTACCACAATGTACACTAAACGGTCGGGCTACCATGGTTCTTGTTGATACAAATGGCATGTATTTGTTTTAAGTTGCAAGCGTCGATGCGTAAAGATAAGCGCTTGGTCGGCAGGCCTAGGTTGTCGACCAAAGTGCTTTCCATGGGACCAGAGTCAGATGACCAAGGGCAGAAGACTAGAGACTAAACGCCAGCACTCGGCCATATGGCATCGCCACATGACCAAGGCCCGAACAAAGGGGACGTGCATCCAAATTTGGGTTAAAAGTGGGTTTTTAACCTATAGTTTGGAGTTTTTAATGATTTTCAGCCTGATTTTAATGGGATTTGTCCCATTATTAGAGGATCTGGAGCCCGATTTGAAGCCAGATCTTGGGAGGAAGTTTGGATAGGATCAACAACCAAAATTCTATATAAACCAAGCGTTTTTGATAGTCCAAAGAGGTTCAGATTATCATAATTATGCCAAGTTGTGTAATTTCAAGCATTTTTATGCGGGGAAGCCATTGAGGAAGAGAGCTTTGGAGGCCATTTCCAAGAGTTCTACTCTACCTTTTACAGTGACGTCTGTTGTGTTGATTTCTTGAGATAGAGAAGAACATCGTTGTGTCAGTGAGAGAAAAAAATGATGTAATTTTGATACATGTTTTAATCGTTGAATATCAATGAGAAGCCTCACACTAAAGACAAAGGCCTGGAGACGTAGGCAAATTTGTGTCGAACTCCGTTATCAATCTTTGGGGTTATGGCTTGTTGTTCTTATAGTCTATTTTATGTTTAGATTTCTTTATAATGGCTACATAATTCTTCCATTAAGCATTGTCTTCTTATCTTTAAATCCTAAATGGTAAAATAACTCATGTATAAACTTAACATAAAAAATGTTAGGTTTATTATAATTAAGTTTTATTTTTTCTGAATTTGATTTCAAATCAAAGAGAATTTCCATGTGCTACATTAGATGTCAAATTAATTTGTATCTTGTATCTTTATTCCAAAAACAAGTTTATGGGGAAATCCAAGGGATGCTTTTGCACGTTTGTGGATGGCATTACTAGTAACCAAACCAAAGAGAATATACATGTGCTACATTAGATGTCAAATTCATTTATCCCTTTCACTTGGTATCATATATTATCACATTTTTTAATTCCAAAGACAATTTTGGAAGTGCTTTAAGAAACATGAAAAATGTTAGGTTTATTTTAATTAATTTTTATTTTTACTGAAATTGATTTCAAATCAAAGAGAATTTCCATGTGCTGCATTAGATGTCAAATTAATTTGTCTCTTGTATCTTTATTCCAAAAACAATTTTATGGGGAAATCCAAGGGATGCTTCCGCACGTTTGTGGATGGCATTACTAGTAACCAAACCAAAGAGAATATACATGTGCTACATTAGATGTCAAATTCATTTGTTCCTTTCATTTGGTATCATATATTATCACATTTTTTAATTCCAAGGACAATTTTATGGGGAAATCCAAGGGATGTTTCCCCACGTTTGTGGATGGCATTATTATTAACCTCATCTGGTACACTAAGTCGTGACCCAACCAATATTAAATTGACATGATTTATATGATTTATATCCCTTGATAATACCAACTTCTCAACTTAATTGTCAAATATATCTCCAAAGTTGAGCCTCATCGCAAGTCTCGTTCTACACATTATATTATTATTATTTTGGAAGTGCTTTAAGAAACATGAAAATGATAGGTCTATTATAATTAAATTTTATTTTTATTGAAAGTGGTTTCAAATCAAAGAGTAGCCATGAACTACATTAGATGTCAAATTATTTTGTCCCTTGCAATTGATGTCACATATTATCACATTTTTTATTCCAAAGACAATTTTATGGGAAAATCCAAGGGATGCTTCCCCAAATTTATGGATGGCATCACTATTAAATTTGTGGGATAGTTGTATTGCACACTTGTTGGCACAAAAATAGTCAAATAGCCAACAACATTGAAAAAAACCAATTGAGCTAACCCCTTGAGATTAAATGTTTGGAAACATCTCATCCCATCTTAAAGCATTTAAGCAAGAGTGAGATTGATGGTACCTTGTCAACACCGATCAAACTACAAGGGAAAAACATTTTACAAGTAGGATTTAAACCTAGGTACTAAGGATAACAACTTTTCCACTTAACCATCTAAACTTAACCCAACTCTTAACTATCTAAACTCAACTCATTTTACACATGCTCTCCTACTAAAAAAGAAGCATATATATCATAATTGTTTTATTAAAATTGTATAAGAACTCAACCATACACAAAAGTATTAGCACTTTTTTGACCATTCAAAATTAGTGAAGGGAAAATGGTATTTTTGAATTAATTCACTAAAAATCATTTTGAATGGATACAATTGCAAAGAAATGGATGTAAACATTGTACAATATGTTTGTAGCAAAAGTATTCAAAAGTATTGAATGTCTTTTTATAATAAAAATAACAATTTCATTAAATCTAAAATTATAATTGTGATAAAGATTTTCTAATCAAAATTCAAAAATATTGAATGTCTTTTTATAATAAAAATAATAATTTCATTAAATCTAAAATTATAATTGTGATAAAGATTCTATGATCAAAATTCAATAATGTCAAACTAGAAAATATCAAAATCTCTTTTTACAACACTCAAAATTTATTTAAAAAATGATTATAAAAAATTACACCTAACCTTTGTGAGAATTTTAAAATTTTAAATAAAAATAATTTTATAATATTTATTATTAAAAATATTCAAAAATTCCTTTCGCACAATCTTAAATGAATATATCTCTTATTATATTTTTAATATTATTATAAAATATTTAGTTGTTGAAATATTAAAAAAGTAAAGTTAAAACACACTCCAAAGTTGCACCATAAGCCAAATTTTTCTTATGAAGAGCTTCTAGAAAAACTACGACGTTTGCAAGACGCCAAAAAAACAGAGCCCAAGTCCTGGGTACCCCTACAACATGTGGCTGCATGGCCAGGGGAAGATCATTTATCTCTGCCATTGACACTGCACGAATGAGAGCTGTCAGGTTCCTCTCTACTCGTTGTAGTACTCTCTCAACCCCTCCGGATATTGGTCTTCCTTCAACTACTAGTCCTCCTGTTATTGTTGGTCTGACATCTGCTTGAGGATGATGCTTAGTCTAGTTGAAGTCATTCGATCGGACTGGTCCAACATCTGCATATGACAGATCATTGAGTTAGTAATTTGACATTACCATAAAAAGGATAACATTTAAAAATTAAAAAAATAAAATAACTTTAAAATGTATTTACCTATCTCTCCTCGCTCCTCGCCAGGGGGCATGGGCATATCAGGATCCCTCAGGAAACTAATCCTTTCATAAGGATAATCCTCAATCACAGGAATTTGACGGGCCCATCAGTCAATTTTTTTTTCGAAGGCCTCTTGTACTCTCCCCACACCCTGTCGAGGTAACGAAGTTTCCTACCTGCATAATACTGGAAAGGAGGCAATATGTCCTCGTACTGTCTCCCTCGGGATAATTCTTGGCACTCTCTCGAAAAAGAAAGCGCACAGTATGGTCCCGAACCCGAATTTCTTGTTCATTCTTCTTCGATAGTCAGTCAATGGTTTTTTCATGTATTTGAGCATGGTAGTGCTCCAGTAAAAAATAGTGGCATCTATACATTGAGCTGTACAATGCATCTATGCATGTGAATCCTGATGAAGTGTTGCAGATCTCGTAATTTGCCCAATCATATAGAGTACTATCTGAAGATTAAGGCTAATGATATTGTGAATTGGCACTTGAGATCCTACTTTCTCGGTCCCGGCCTTGCAATACATCTCGATATAATCCTCTATGTTGTGTGGTCATGGGGGAAAGGTCCTCAATTTGACCGGTTCCCCCCTTCTGAAGAGGGTGGTTAAGAAGTAAATATCCTCCATCGTTGGATTCAGTGATTGGCCCTCTAGCATGAAGGCCTCTGCATCTGGATGCCAGTACTCTATCAACTAGTTCAATAGCCTAGGTTGTGCCCTCATGAATGGACACTGAAAAAATTTCCACATACCACACTGCTTAAGCATGGAAATGTCCTGATATGGATTTATGCAGGAACACAATAAAATACAGAAATACACATAAATGCAGAGATGCAATGGAAATAAAACTTCATTTCATTAACAACAAATGACTGAAATATGCTTACAGACAGAATGGAAATAAAATAGCTAGGGCGTTGGTAGCTTATCTCTGAGAAGAGATGTGGTGGCTATTGGCCTCTGAACTCCATGTTACAATGAGGCTTGAAGGCCTATATATTATTGAGAAACAATGGAAAACCCTAAACATCCAAAAAACCTAACCCTAGGAGATGAAATGCCAAAATATGGGCCCCGTCGGGGTAAATTGGTACATCAATTTCTTGGGGTCATAACTTTGGCATACTATCTCCGTTTGACGCACATGATACATCGTTAGAAATATCTATCTGAGGACTACACTTCTATAGAAAATATCGAGCCCAAAAAGGACTTATATTTGTCAAAGCATTTGATGCCAAAAAATGTCGTTTAGGGCCTCAAAACGGCTTCGGAAGTTCAAGACACAAAAAACAGCTAAAAATAGTAAATTGTGCTATAATTAAGGAAACTAAAAAACTGAAAGAAACAATGGTTTGGGTCCAAGTGGAATAGGTGGGTGGCCACCAATATCCACTTGGATCATTCCTCCCCCCTTAGGAAGCAATGGTCCCCATTGCGTTGAGTTCCTCCATGAGATGAGGAAAATTCTGTTGAACTTGGTCCCTAGTGAGCCACTTGCCCTGGTGAAGGAGTTGGTCTGCTTTGACAACTAGATATAGTTGGATACTCTGCTAGCGGGTGTTCTTGATCTGTGTGTCCACAATCCGATCAGTTGTGGCTCGTTCCATGCAATCTGGGTTTAACTCTATTGGTGTGAGTTGTTCTACCATGTCGGATGTGTCCAATAGAGGTGGAAATTAGGGCCAAAGGCGGTCCACATTGAAAACTAGGTGCAGACCAAGGAATGGTGAAATATTGAGCTCAAAGGAATTGTCCCCTACAGGATTGGTGATGGTGTATGGCCCATATCAAAGTGGGTGAATCTTTCGGTAGGGTCCAGTGAGGCGCTTCTTTTGCAAATGTAGCCACACTTTGTCACCCACCTGGAAATTGTGTGGCACCTGATGTTGATCATGTCGCTGCTTGTACTTATCATTGGCTCTGTCCAAGATGTCATGAACCTATTGGCGGATGTGTTGAATGTGCTCTATGAATTTTTTTTCCTTGTCAGCCTCAGACTAGACATGGGATGAATATGTCAGAGTAGCCACAAATGGCATGGCTATGTCAATGGGACATAGTGGCTGGAACCCCAAGCCCACCTGAAAGGGGTTATGGCTAGTTGAGATATGGAGAGCCCTGTTGTATTTGTGTTGTACATAGGGGAGGCTCTCATCCCATGTGTGTGGATGCTTTAAGTTGTACATGCGTAGAATGTGTATGATCATCTGGTTGACGACCTCTGTCTGGTCATCAATTTGCGGATGGAAAGTTGTGGACTTGGTGAGCTTGGTGTCTAGCATTGACCGGAGGCTGAACCAAAATGTACTGAGGAACCTGTTGTCCCGATCTGAGATGATAGACTGTTGGATCCCAAAGTGTACCCACACTCATTCAAAGAAGATTTTAGCAGTGGCTTCTGCTATGATATTCTTCTTGCAGGCCATCATAATGGACATCTTCAAGAATCTTTCGACGACCACAAAAACACAGTGATTTCCATGCTTAGTAGAAGGAAGGCATGACATGTAATCCATGGATATGGATTCCCAAGGTCGACTAGGGGTAGGTAGCGGAGTATAGAGGCCTTGCTTCTTGATGGTCGGTCTGGAAATTGCACAAGCAGTGCAGGACTTGATGTACTTCCTGACATCCTGTCAAAGGTTTAGCCAATAGAAATACGTTTGTAGTACTACCACGGTTTTATCGACCCCGAAATGCCCAGTGACCCGACTGTAGTGCGCCTCCCAAATCATCTTGGCACGCTCGCTTGAAGGAACACAAAGGTGTCCTAGGTGACATAGCAGGGCATCTTGGAGGTGANTGATGGTCGGTCTGGAAATTGCACAAGCAGTGCAGGACTTGATGTACTTCCTGACATCCTGTCAAAGGTTTAGCCAATAGAAATACGTTTGTAGTACTACCACGGTTTTATCGACCCCGAAATGCCCAATGACCCGACTGTAGTGCGCCTCCCAAATCATCTTGGCACGCTCGCTTGAAGGAACACAAAGGTGTCCTAGGTGACATAGCAGGGCATCTTGGAGGTGAAAATTAGGAACTTGCTTACCCTCCAAGAGCGTATTGTATGTGTGGCTGAATTTTGGATCACTTTTGTAGAGAAGCGTCCAATCGAAAGTCTCGTGCCCACAAGAGTTGAGCACTGTGGTTAGCATCATGATAGGTGGTCAGCTGAGGTAGTCTGCAACATTATTGGTGCTTCCTTTCTTGTACTTAATGTTCAAATTAAATTGTTGCAGGTATGTGGACCACTTCTGATGGCGATTGTAACGTTCTCGACCATCAACCCCATGGTCAGGCCAACATTACTACACGGAAAAACACTACTATAACATATTATGCATTCTTATGAAATACAATTTCTTAATTACAGTTAAACACAATGTAAGCACATTAATACTGTTAGCATACATAATCCACGACATTAACAATAATTCACGAATACAGCGGAATACATGTAAACATTGCGAGAATCACAGACATGCATATTTAATTGAAGTTATACGCATGTGTATACTTATCTTTTAGACTGGATGTAATTCACCAACTGTGTGTAGACCTCCCACGAACCTCCCAGCCTTAGACTGTGCTGCTCATCACTCTCAGTAGTAGGTCACCCCTGAGCTAGGACTAAGCTCCACCGGGTAGGTATTCCTAGGCTAGGCAGGGAATACAAGAATACACACAGTCACAGGAGAAGGATTCTCTCCCATGAGCCACTTATTCCCACTGCCCATAGACTCTCATTCCCCACATGTTTGTACCACCCCAGGAGTATACACCTTCACTATCACCAAGACAGTCCATTGGCTGCTAACCTCCCTTCCCTTGGGCTTCAGCAACAGACTCGACCAGAAGTCTCTAAGCTCTGTGGCAGCTACAGGACTCCTTCTAGGAGTTCTCACTTCCTCCACGCACTCTCTCACCTAGGGAGAGTCGCTCATAGACTAAGTAACCTGCCTCTTCAACAACAATCACCTCCCTCGCACTGGTCAGCAAGCAACACGCAGTCCAGCACTGCATGGCCACAACAATCAATTGGGAAAATGGGTATGGACACCCGAAAAAGAAATGATCAATGCTAAAGCATAGCGCGGCTCTGAGATTATAGGATGCGTTAAGCTTTCCGGCAAGCAACACAGGATGCACAGCTCAACAATTACGGAACATTCAGTTCTCCCAACCAACAATAAGGAACAAACTCACCTCTCTAGTTTTAGAGATGTGTAAGGTGTACAAAGGTTCAATCACAGAGGCCAAATGGGTACAGATGGAGGATGGAGGAATTGGAAGGTCGAACCCCGAATTCAGGTGATGGTTGGAGGAATGCCCACGTAACTCCTACGCAACAATCGACAGAATGAAAGAGAACCCCCAACATGGCTCATTTCCTGGGTTAAATCGCATGTGCCTGGGTTGACACATGTCTTCCATGAAGCTGCATGCGTCCCTCCCCAGGAACTTTGGACAAAACATAGATTTCACATGGCTTTTGGGATAATATTAAAATATTATTCCCAAGGACTTAAGCCCCTAGGCTCCACAGATAGCCTCTATTTCCAACCTTCAAGCCCCCAATCCCTTACCCAGGTTTTGTGGAATCTTAGTCCCCCATCACTCATTCATCGTGGTCGGTCCACATGCAAAGATGTTTTGTATTAATACTGTGCATAATTACATGTACAAAAATCAGGCTCCTGGCCTTCAACACTTAGGCTCCCTAGCCTAATAACACATAAGACCACTAGCTTATATAACTTGGCTCACCAGCCTTATAAACTTGAATTACAGTTCATAAATAAGCTTTATACTTCATAGACATGATTTACAACAGGGCTCGGCCTTGGGGACATTACAATCCCCTCCCTTTATTTTTGCACTGTCCTTAGTGCAACTTTACACTGCATCTGCAAGCATTTCAAAATTTTCAAAAAGATGCGGGTACTCTGCCCACATAACATCTTCATGCTCCCATGTCATGTCCTTAGGACCGTACCAGGTCCACTGGATTTTTACAAGCCCTATGGCTCGATTCCGGAGATGATTGTTTTTCCTGTCCAATATGTGCACAGAATGCACTTGCAGGACACCTTCTTGCTCCACCTAGATCACATTCCAATCAATAACATGATTAGCATCAGGCATATACTTTTCAAGAAATGAAACATGAAACACATTATGTACAGTCTTGGATGCACGTAATGCAAGCATATATGCAACTACCCCAATCCTTTCTAGGATTTCAAATGGCCCACAAAATCTGGATGCCAACTTGGCGCAACTTCCTAGCTTCAGGGAACTCCTGTTAGATTTCACTTTCAGGAAAACATGATCACCCACTTTCAACTCTTTGTGGGTTTTGTTCTTATCAGCATAAATTTTCTACCTGTCCTGGGCAGCTTTCAAATTCTGCTTAATTTTTATCATTTGTTCCTCCATCTCCTTGAGCAACTCTGGCCCAACTACTGTTCTATCAGCTGGATTATCCCAGCTCACTGAAGTATTGCACTTTCTTCCATAAAGTGCTTCAAATGGGCTCATCTTCAATGATGCATGATACCCATTGTTGTAGGCAAATTCTACCAAGTGTAGGTAGTCTTCCCATCTTGATGGTTTGCCCATCACATACATTCTCAGTATGTATTCTATTACTCCATTCACCGTCTCTGTCTATCCAGCAGACTCAGGATGATAAGTTGTACTAAAGTTTAGATTCATTCTGAATCCTTTGAACAATCCTTTCCAGAAATTCGAGGTGAATTTTGGGTCTCTGTCGGACACAATCGTTTTAGGAATTCCATGCAATTGTGCCACTTCTTTTATGAAAATATCAGCAACATCTGTTGCCTTGTGAGTAGTTTTCAGTGGAATAAAATGGGTAGCTTTTGTAAGCTTGTCCACCACCACCATGATTGAATCATGCATCTTGCCTGTTTGGGGCAATCGCGTAATAAAATCCATCGTTACTACTTCCCACTTCCACTCAGGAATGGTTAAAGGTTGCAACAACCCTGTTGGGTGCCTATGCTCAGCTTTAACTTTCTGGCACTCCATACATCTAGCGATGTATTCAGCGATCTCTCTCTTCATACCCAGTCAAAAGTAATGGCTCTTGACCACTGCTACTGTTTTCTTATATCTAGGGTGCCCTGCATAAGGCACATTATGCAGCTCCTGCAAAATCATCTGTTTCAAGCACTAGACATTGGGTACAAAAATTATGTTCCAGTACAGCAGTATTCCATCTGTTTCCAATTTATAAATTTCCATCTTCTATGGCATCTTACCCTACTATAGCTTGGCTACCAATTCTCGGTACTGCAGATCTGCATTTGCAGCCTCCAGAATTATGCTTTTAATATCAGTCTGATACATGCTAATGGTTGTAGCATGTAATTCATGCACCCTCCTGCTGAGTGCATCAACCACTTTATTCTCCTTTCCTTTGATATGCTTGATCCCAAATTCGTACTCACACAGAAATTCCAGCCACCTACTTTGTCTAGCATTTAAGGTTGGTTGATCAAACAAACATTTCAGACCATTATGGTCTGTTTTGAGTTCAAACCTCCTTCCCATGACGTAATGCCTCTGTTTCTTTAGAGCATGAACTATGGCTGCTAACTCCAAGTCATGGGCTGCATAGTTCTTCTCGTGCTTTTTTAATTTCCTAGACTCATAACAGATTACGAATTCGTTCTGACTAAGGACCCCTCCCAGTCCTTCTTTGAATGCATCAGTGCATACTATGAAATCTACATTTGGATTTGCAATCCTCGGGATTGGAGCACTGGTTAACAACTGCTTCAATCGCTGGAAACTTTCCTCACATCCCTCTGTCCAATGAAATTGCTTCCCCTTTCTTTGCAAGGAAGTGATAGGGTGAGCTATATTGGAAAACCCTGAGATGAACCTTCTGTAATAACCAACCAATCCCATGAAGGATCTAACTTCCGTTATGTTCCTTGGTGCTGATCATTCTCTAATGGCTTCAATCTTCTCAGGGTCTACTGCTATCCCATCCTTCGAGATAATATGTCCCAAGTAATGGATCCGCTCTTGATAAAAGGAGCACTTGCTCAGCTTGGCATACAGTTGGTGCTCTCTTAGCACCTGCAACACCATCCTCAGATGTTGTTCATGTTCTTCTTCGGTCCTGGAATACACCAGAATGTCATCCAGGAAGACGATGACAAACTTGTCTAGATAGTCCCTAAATACTCCATTCATCAAGCTCATAAAAACAGCGGGTGCATTTGACAGTCCAAATGGCACCACTATGAACTCATAATGACCATACCTTGTTCTAAAGGAGGTCTTGTTGATGTCTTCATATTTTATTCTTACTTGGTGATATCATGATCTTAGATCTATTTTCGAAAAGATCTTTGCATCCTTCAACTGATCGAAGAGATCATCAATCCTCGGCAGAGGATACTTGTTCTTCATCGTTACTTTGTTCAATTGCCTGAAATCGATGCACAATCTCAGCGTTCCATCCTTCTTCTTTATGAACAAGACCGGGGCACCCCAAGGTGACATGCTTGGGCGTATATACCCCTTCTTCAAAAGTTCTTCAATATGTAGTTGCAACCCTTTCAGTTCTGGCGCACTCATCCTGTACAGAGCCTTTGACACTGGACTTGCTCCAGGCATCAAGTTCACAGAGAAATCAATATCCCTTTTCGGAGATAGTCCAGGTACTTTCTGGAATACATCTTCGAACTCTTTAAGTACCTCATGATCCTCAATACTTGACACCTTATCCTTAGGCGTTTCCCCCACATGGGCTGCAAATAATTGACAGCCTTTTCTGTAGCACTTCTTCAGATGCATTGCTGAGATTTCTCTAACAGTAACAGCTCTAGGAATTCCTTGGATGGCTCTCTGATTCCCTTCTTCATCTAAGAAAGTGAATGCCTTGTTCTGACAGTCCAAGATGGCATGGTGCTGGTCCAACTAGTCCATCCCAATTAGACAGTGATAAGAGCCTAACGACAGAATGTTCAAATCGACCTTTGTGATCAGTCCATTCATGTCTACAGGACAGGACTTGACTAACTTCGTGACTTTCCTCTTGGTTCCTGTAGCTAGCTGCACTAACCAAGACTTTTCATGTTTTCTTCTTATCAAATGCAAACTTTCTACCACTCTAGGGTCTATATAACTATGGCTAGCCCCTGGATCAACTAAAATAGTAAATGGTTCATTTTTTATCATACCTTCTACTTCAATCATGTGCGAATGATACTCAAGTTGCTTGTTGTCCAAGGCTGCGTATATCCTTGGAATTATACAGCCCATGTCCTCCATTGTTTCATCCTGCTGAACATTGTGCAGAACTCTTACTTTATCATTTTTGTGGGGGCAATCCCTGTATATATGGTTTTCTTTACAACCCCAACATTCCATAGGTGGCGGCCTTGACATTTTCCCACCCACTTCAACCTTCATGGGCTCTCTAAGAGACAATTGTCCTTGAGGATTGTTTCTGAAAAAGGGTGGTTTATTTCCCTTCTGCCTCTATTCTTTCTTAAACTTTTTCTGGTCATCCCAAGCCTTCCGAAAGGTAGGCTTTTCTCTTTGTTGTTCAAATAAGCACTTCGCTCTTCTTATCATTTCTTCCATAGTCTTTGGGTCATCATACTAAATATTATCCCCAATAGGAGGTGATAATCCACTCAGGTACCTCTGAATCTTGACAGACTCATCTTTGATGTACGGAACATACTTCGGTAATTCCAAAAACTTTCGTTCATACTCATCAATGGTCTGGTTGTCCAGCTTGAGTTCAAAGAACTCTTTCATATTTTTGTCATAATATATTTTAGTTAAGTATTTCCTCTCGAAATACCTCTTGAATACTTTCCATGTGATGTCCCTTTCCCTGATGTGTTTCACCTGCACAAGTTGATCCCACCACATGGATGCCTTTCCCTTCAATTGATTCATGGCAATCTTGCCCTCTGCATGAGAGGAATAATTCTACAGTTGAAAGTATTTCCTCATACCAAGCAACCAAGTTTTGGCATCTTCCTCCTTCTTATGTTCTCCATCAAACGTTGGAGGCTTGATCTTGTTCATTTCCCATTTCAATTCATCCATCCCATATCTCCTGTCCTTTCTGGTAGGAGATGGGCTTGAACTACTGTGTGCTTCCCTACTGGAATGCTTTGGGGAGCAACGACGATGTCTGCTGACACTCCTTGATCTTCTTTTCCTCTCAGGGGTTCTACGACTCTCTGTCTTGCTTGAGTCACTCTCCTTTTCCAATTTCTTTTCTATTCTTTCCAGACTCTTCAACATCCTTAAGTTGAATTCACCCTGCTTATCCCTTAATTTTATGAGCGTTCGGCCATCAGCTCGGTGAGCCTGGGCATCTTTCTGCAATCTTTCAATGATTTTCATCATATGTCCTTCCTTATCCATCTCTTTTCCTTGCCCATTAGAGTTTGATCCTTTGACTCCCAAGTTGACATTCCTTAATTCTCTTTCGTTCTCTAAATTGGAGGCAATCCGCACCTCTTCCATTCTCTGCTCTCAACAACAACCCTATTCGGTTCTGGCACTTGCTAAGCTTCTGCAAACACACGTGCAGACAACAAGGATTTGTCAAGTTGTCATTCTTAGCAAATTCCACACATTCAAAACCATTCTGATTTAAGAAAACGCTTCGACTTCACAAATTTTCCAAGTTCTTCTCGGCTCTATAATTTTCGGGTCATAGCTCCCTCTTTCTTAGCCCCTACCCTCGTAACCAAAGGTCGTGACCAAATGTTATACTACTAGGTGCTACTTGAGCTTTCGACCTTTGAAGAGTTTAAGGTACACACATTATATCTAGGAGTTTCGATTTACCGAATTCGCATAAATCGGGTGGATCGACGGTCCACGTTTACCCAACATCCAACGGTTAAAAATCCACTATGGTTCTTCCGTCTTCGAAGATTTTGGGACTTCGAAACTTCAGGTTTCGGGGTTTCTATAACCAGGAGTTCGAAATGCAACGACCCAAACCATTGGTCACTCCATTCCCAGAACTTCGATACACAATTTCTTGTACGAGATCCAACGATCCTTGATGATTTGGATCCAATAGTCCAGATCTTTTCAGAGTTTCATGAACCGGGAGTTCATGATGCAGCGACTCCAAATCTCTTGTCACTTCAATCCCCAAATTCCAATATGGGAATTCATGTATGAGATCAATGATTGTGAGCCTCCCCTGATCTGACGGTCCAGATCTCTCCTAATATTACACCTATCAAAGCTCTTCATCCCTAACTTCCTCGCTAGTTGGTTGGATCCGACGGCTCACGGGATTTCGGCACTTCTTCTTGGAAGCGCTGCACCGTCCGATTCTACCCTTGTTAATCTCTTTCGTAATTCAGGACTTGGAGTGACCAATAATTTGGCCTGCGCTCCAAGTTCAGAATCCCTAAATTCACAAAATGATCCAACGATCCTTATTCCCCACGATCTAACGACTCAGATCTCATCGGCATTTTGCGTATCGGGATTTTGTGTGTCACGAGGTCGAAAGATTTTCCACCTTCATCCTCCCTATTCCGGAAATTTCGATTTCTTCCTGGACAATTAACGGTCCAAATCTCTCTTAGATCGATGGTTGTGATCCAATCATGAATTCATGTTTCGTGAATTCTCACGAATTCACCGTTAGACCATTTCAAGTCACGATTCAATGAAAGGTTGATCGTTCTCCGCACGTCCTTTCCGATGGACAGTCCTAACGAATTCAGGATTTCACGTATCGCGATTTCCACACTCTTGTGCAACTCTAAAGGGTTTTAAACCTTGTGCACGTTCTCCAGATTTCACAGTTGTGCGGGTTCTCCTTTCCTCCTAAACAGATTATATGGCTCCAACACTTCTTCTATGGAGTTCTCTCTTTCCATGTGGCCATATACCACATCGACTACAGTTTTAGAATACCGCTACACCTCATGAGCTTTGTAACATGGTCAAGTAGTCCGTTGACACTCAGAAACATTCTGAGATCTGAAATTAGTCCTCTAGACACAATTTCTTCTCAAAACCTCTGTCCAAAGACCACTTATCCAGCTCATCCAAGCTCAGCGTTGAAACTAGGCTCTGATACCATACTGTAATGTTCCTGACCATCAACCCCATGGTCAGGACAACATTATTACATGGAAAAACACTATTGTAACATACTATGCATTCTTATGAAGTACAATTTCTTAATTACAGTTAAACACAGCGTAAGCACATTAATACCATTAGCATACATAATCCACGGCATTAACAATAATTCACGAATACAACGAAATACATGTAAACATTGCTAGAATCATAGACATGCATATTTAATTGAAATTATACGCATGTATATACTTATCATTTAGACTAGATGTAATTCACCAACTGCGTGTAGACCTCCCATGAACCTCCCAGCCTTAGACCATGCTGCTCATCACTCTCAGTAGTAGGTCACCCCCGAGCTGGGACTAAGCTCCACCGGGTAGGGATTCCTAAGCTAGGGAGGGAATACAGGAAGACACGGTCACAAGAGAAGGATTCTCTCCTAGGAGCCACTTATGCCCACTGCCAACAGACTCTCATTCCCCACATGTCTGTTCCACCCAAGGAGTATACACCTTCAATGTCACCAAGATAGTCCATCGGCTGCTAACCTCCCTTCCCTTGGGCTTCAGCAACAGACCGAACCGGAAGTCTCCGAGCTCTGTGGCCACTACAGGACTCCTTCCAGGAGTTCTCACTTCCTCTGCACACTCTCTCACCTGGAGAGAGTCACTCACAGACCGGGTAACCTACTTCTTCAACAATAATCACCTCCCTCACACTGGCCAGCAAGCCACATGCAGTCCAGCACTGTGTGGCCACAACAGTCAATTGGGAAAATGGGTATGGACACCCGAAACGGAAATGATCAGTGCTAAAGCATAGCACAGCTCTGCGATTACAGGATGCGTTAACCTTTCCAACAAGCAACATAGGATGCATGGCTCAACAATTATGGAACATTCGGTTCTCCCAACCAGCAATAAGGAACAGACTCACCTCTCTGGTTTCAGAGATGCATAAGGTGTACAGAGGTTCAATCATAGAGGCCAAACGCATACAAATGGAGGATGGAGGAATTGGAAGGTCAAACCATGGATTTAGGTGATGGTTGGACGAATGCCCACCCAACTTCTACGCAACAGTTGACAGAATGGAAAGAGAACCCCCAACACGGCTCATTTCCTGGGGTTAAATCGCATGCGCCTGTGTCGACACATGTCGCCCATGAAGCTACATGCGTCCCTCCCCAGGAAATTAGGACAAAACATAGATTTCACATGGATTTTGGGATAATATTAAAATATTATTTCCCAAGAACTTAAGCCCCTAGGCTCGACACTTAGCCTCTCTTTCCAACCTTCTATCCCCCAATCCCTTACCCAAGTTTTGTGGAATCTTAGTCCCCCATCACTCATTCATCATGGTCGGTCCACATGCAGAGATGTTTTGTATTAATACTGTGCATAATTACATGTACAAAAAGTAGGCTCCTAGCCTTCAACACTTAGGCTCCCTGGCCTAATAACACATAAGCCCACTAGCTTATATAACTTGGCTCACCATCCTTATAAACTTGAATTATAGTTCATAAACAAGATTTATACTTCATAGACATGATTTACAATAGGGCTCGGCCTTGGGGACATTACAATCCCCTCCCCTTATTTTTGCACTGTCCTTAGTGCAACTTTATACTGCATCTGCAAGCTTTTCAAAATTTTCAAAAAGATGTGATTACTCTGCTCGCATAACATATTCATGCTCCCATGTCACGTCCTCAGGACCGTACCAGGTCCACTGGACCTTTACAAGCCCTATGGCTCGATTCCGGAGCTTTTTGTTTTTCCTGTCCAATATGCGCACAGGATGCACTTGCAGGACACCTTCTTGCTCCACCTGGATCACATTCTAATCAATTACATGATTAGCATCAGACATATACTTTTTAAGAAATGAAACATGAAACACATTATGTACAGTCATGGATGCAGGTAATGCAAGCATATATGCGACTGGCCCAATCCTTTCCAGGATTTCAAATGGCCCACAAAATCTGGCTACCAACTTGGCACAACTTCCCAGCTTCAAGGAACTCTTGTTAGCTTTCACTTTCAGGAAAACATGATCACCCACTTTGAACTCTCAGTGGGTTCTGTTCTTATCAGCATAACTTTTCTACCTGTCCTTGGGTGCTTTCAAATTCTTCTTAATTTTTATCATTTGGTCCTCCATCTCCTTGAGCAACTCTAGCCCAACTACTGTTCTATCAGCTGGATTATCCCAGCTCACTGGAGTATTGCACTTTCTTCCATAAAGTGCTTCAAATGGGCTCATCTTCAACGATGCATGATACGCATTGTTGTAGGCGAATTCTACCAAGTGTAGGTAGTCTTCCCATCTTGATGGTTTGTCCATCACATACATTCTCAGTATGTCTTCTATTACTCTGTTCACCCTCTTTGTCTGTCCATCAGACTCAAGATGATAAGTTGTACTAAAGTTCAGATTCGTTCTGAATCCTTTGAACAATCCTTTCTAGAAATTCGAGGTGAATTTCGGGTCTCTGTCAGACATAGTCATTTTAGGAATTTTGTGCAATCGTGCCACTTCCTTTAAGAAAATATCAGCAACATCTGTTGCCTTGTGAGTATTTTTCAGTGGAATAAAATGGGCAGCTTTTGTAAGCTTGTCCACCACCACCATGATCGAATCATGCAGCTTACTTGTTCGGGGCATTCGCATAATAAAATCCATCGTTACTACTTCCCACTTCCACTCAAGAATGGGTAAAGGTTGCAGCAACCCTGCTGGGTGCCTATGCTCAGCTTTAACTTTCTGACTCCAAATCTCTTGTCACTTCAATCCCCTAATTCCAATATGGGAATTCATGTATGAGATCAATAGCTGTGAGCCTTCCCTGATCCGATGGTCCAGATCTCTCCTAAGCTTACACCTGTCAAATCTCTTCAGCCCTAACTTCCTCACTAGTTGGTTGGATCTGACGGCTCATAGGATTTCGGCACTTCTTCCTGGAAGCGTTGCACCGTCTGATTCTACCCTTGTTAATCTCTTTTGCGATTCGGGACTTGGAGTGACCAAGAATTTGGCCTGCACTCCAAGTTCACGATCCCTGAATTCAAAAAATGATCCAACAGTCTTAATTCCCCACGATCTGACGACTCAGATCTCATCAGCATTTCGTGTATCGGGATTTCGTGTGTCACGAGGTCGAAATATTTTCCACCTTCATCCTCCCTATTCCTGAAATGTCGATTTCTTCCTGGACAATTAACGGTCCAGATCTCTCTTAGATCGATGGTTGTGATCCAATCGTGAATTCGCGTTTTGTGAATTCTCACGAACTCACCCTTAGACCATTTCAAGTCACGCGTCAGTGAAAGGCCGATCGCTCTCCATGCATCCTTTCCGATGGACGGTCCTGATGAATTCTGGATTTCACGTATTGCGATTTCCACACTCCTGTGCAACTCCAAAGGGTTTTAAACCTTGTGCACGCTCTCCAGATTTCACGATTGTGAGGGTTTTCCTTTCCTCCCGAATAGGTTCTATGGCTCCAACACTTCTGGTGTGGAGTTCTCTCTCTCCCTGTAGCCATATACCACACCGGATGCAGTTTTATAATACCGCTACACCTCCTGAGCTTTGTAACATGGTCAAGTAATCTGTTGACACTCAAAAACATTCTGAGGTCTGAAATTAGTCCTCCAGACACAATTTCTTTTCAAAACCTTAGTCCAAAGACCACTTATCCAGCCCATCTAGGCTCAGCGTTGAAACTAGGCTCTGATACCATACTGTAATGTTCCTGACCATCAACCCCATGGTCGGACCAACATTACTACGCAGAAAAACACTATTGTAACATATTATGCATTCTTATGAAATACGATTGCTTAATATAGTTAAACACAGCGTAATCACATTAATACCGTTAGCGTACATAATCCACAGCATTAACAATAATTCACGAATATAGT
Organism: Picea mariana; assembly: GCA_032191745.1. NCBI lineage: Eukaryota > Viridiplantae > Streptophyta > Pinopsida > Pinales > Pinaceae > Picea > Picea mariana. The sequence goes on along the minus strand of JASDQU010438877.1, from coordinate 84,664 downwards.
GGAATACATGTAAACATTGCTAGAATCAGAGACATGCATATTTAATTGAAATTATACGCATGTATATACTTATCTTTTAGACTGGATGTAATTCACCAACTGAGTGTAGACCTCCCACAAACCTCCCAGCCTTAGACCGCGCTGCTCATCACTCTCAGCAGTAGGTCACCCCCGAGCTGGGACTAAGCTCCACCAAGTAGGGATTCCTAGGCCAGGCAGAGAATACAGGAAGACACACAGTCACGAGAGAAGGATTCTTTCCCAGGAGCCACTTATGCCCACTGCCCATAGACTCTCATTCCCCACATGTCTGTCCCACCCCAAGAGTATACACCTTCACTATCACCAAGACAGTCCATTGGTTGCTAACCTCCCTTCCCTTGGGCTTTAGCAATAGACTGGACCAGAAGTCTCCGAGCTCTGTGGCTGCTACAGGACTCCTTCCAGGAGTTCTCACTTCCTCCGTGCACTCTCTCACTTGGAGAGATTCTCTCATAGACTAGGTAACCTACCTCTTCAACAACAATCACCTCCCTCACACTGGCCAGCGAGCCACACACAGTCCAGCACTACATGGCCACAACATTCAATTGGGAAAATGGGTATGGACACCCGAAACGAAAATGATCAACGCTAAAGCATAGCGCGTCTTTGTGATTACAGGATGTGTTAAGMTTTTCGACAAGCAACACAGGATGCACGGCTCAACAATTACAGAACATTCGGTTCTCCCAACCAGCAATAAGGAACAGACTCACCTCTCTGGTTTCAGATATGCATAAGGTGTATAGAGGTTCAATCACAGAGGCCAAACGCATACAAATGGAGGATGGAGGAATTGGAAGGTCRAACTCTGGATTCAGGTGATGGTTGGAGGAATGCCCACCCAACTCCTACGCAACAATCGACGGAATGGAAAGAGAACCCCCAACATGGCTCATTTCCTGGGTTAAATCGCATGTGCCTGGGTCGACACATGTCTCCCATGAAGCTGCATGCATCCCTCCCCAGGAACTTAGGACAAAACATAGATTTCACATGGCTTTTGGAATAATATTAAAATATTATTCCCAAGGACTTAAGCCCCTAGGCTCCACACTTAGCCTCTCTTTCCATCCTTCCAGCCCCCAATCCCTTACCCAAGTTTTGTGGAAGCTTAGTCCCCCATCACTCATTCATCGTGATTGGTCCACATGTAGAGATGTTTTGTATTAATACTGTGCATAATTACATGTACAAAAATCAGGCTCCTGGCCTTCAACACTTAGGCTCCCTGGCCTAATAACACATAAGCCCACTAGCTTATATAACTTGGCTTACCAGCCTTATAAACTTGAATTACAGTTCATAAATAACTTTATACTTCATAGACATGATTTACAATAGGGCTCAACCTTGGGGACATTACAGCAATCGTTCTGCAACTTCCCTTGTGTCTGTATGAACTGCAAGTGTCGGTGGTCTATGTGGATTACTGTTTCCTTTCCCAAAATGTAATGCTTCCATTTTCGGCAAGCTTTCACAATGGAATACATATCTTTATCATAAGTGGGATACTTCCGGACTGTATCAGAAAGTGTCTCACTATGATATGCCACTGGATGCCCCTGTTGAGTAAGGACTGACCCAATAGCATAGTCAGAGGAATTTGTCTCGATCTCAAATGGTTGTTGCAAGTCCGGTAATTTGTGAGCACTGGTGCAGATTAGAGGTGATGCTTCAACTCTTCAAACGCCTTTTGTTGAGATTTAGACCAAAATATTTTTTCTTTCGCTCCACCCTTGGTGACTTGACTCAAGGGCCAAGGGATATGAGAGAATCCTAACATGAACCTGCGGTAGAAATTGGCAAGACCCAAAAAGTTGCAAATCTCTGTTAGGGTGGTTAGGGATGGCCAATCCCGAATGACTTGGATTTTGGCTGGATCCACATGCACCCCCTGTTCATCAATAATGTATTCCAGATACTGAACCTGGGTCATGCCAAAAGTGCACTTCTCCAAATCGGTACACAACTTGTGTTGTCGCAGTGTTTGGAGGACCTGTCGGATGTGGTGGAGGTGCTCTTCCCAAGTATGGTTGAAGATCAGAATGTCATCCAAGCACACCACTACAAATGAGTTGGTGAATGGTCGCAAGATGTCATCCATTAGCCTCATGAAATTTGCAGAGGCATTCGTCGACCCGAAAGGCATGACCAACCATTCGAAAAGGCCTTCCTTGGATTTGAAGGTAGTCTTCCACACATCAGAGGGTTCAATTGGTACCTGGTGATACCCAAACTTCAAGTCCATCTTGCTGAAATATTTTTCCCCCTTGAGTTGGTCCAAAAGGTCATCAATCTATGGGATCGGGTACCTATTCCGAACAGTGATGTTGTTCAGAGCCCGATAGTCAATGCAGAGTCTCCAAGTCCCATCCTTCTTCTGCACCAGCACAATCGGGCTCCCACGGGGTGATGAAATTAGTTGGATGTGACCTCTCTACAACAACTCCTGAATCTGCCTCTTGATTTTTTCATTCTCCAGAACAGAGCATCGATAGATTGGTCAATTGGGCAGCGACACACTTTGGGTCAGACCGATGGGGTGCTTGACCTGGCAGTGTAGAGGAACCCTAACGGGGGAGGTGAAGATGTCCTCGTACTCCTCCATGACCTTATCCATCTATTGTTGTCGTGCAGAGGGGCCCTGTCTGGAGATCGTGGCCACAGTCTTCTTCTTTCCCTAAGGGCGGATCATCAGGAAAACAAATTTCTTGGTTTTGGCAATGAACTTACTGCATTCTTTTGTAGTAACAAAAGATATGGATGTAGGCAGTGCTATTTCCAGTATCCTGTACAACTTATTGCCCAAAGTAATAATAACAGCACGATGCCTGGACTCATACATAGCATGTCTCTTCCACAAGTATGGATGGCCTAATAAAAAATCGAAAACATCAAGAGGAGCTATGTCACATAATACCTCATCCATGAAGGGCTTGATTTTGTAGGGAAGGCGACAATTTTGGCTGACATGGAGGTCACGTCCTTGGTGCAACCACCCGATAGTGTATGGTTGTGGGTGTGTTTTGGTCGACAAGCCCATTTGTTTCACGACCTCTACTAAGATGAGGTTCTTCTGGCTCCCGTTGTCGACAATGAACTGCAGCGGGGAACCCTTTACCCACATCTAGGAGTGGAAGAGGCGCTTTGCCTCCTCTGTATCTTCTGGTTCCTTCTTCTAGATCTTCATGGTGACAATGGTGGTGTTGGGATCCGCATCGATAATCTTCGTCCCCTTGTCATTCCCCTTGTCAGGTTCTGATTCAGAGTCAGAGCCTGCATCAGATTCAAAGTTGGAGCCTACATCCGATTCAAAAGCCTTCAACTCAACTACTAGTGACTACTTGGCCCGACACTCACTTGTGTTGTGAGTGTAGCTCTTATGGAACTCACACCACTTCCATGTGTCCTTTTTTGGCTTCATGGTGTTTTTATTTTCTTGCGGCTTTGGTGGGTTGTCTTGGGTCACCCTGCCTTGGCTTGGTCCTTTGTTCAATAGCTTGGGGGTACATTTCCCTTTCTGTTGATTCACAAACCCAAAGTCTCTCTTCTTCTGTTTGAACTTCTGCTCAATCTTGGCAGCATACCAGTATGTCGCACCAAGCGAGGAGATGTCGAGGAACTCCATTTCCTCCTAAATGTATCTATGCATACAATTGTAGTACTTTAACACCAAATGTTTCTTTGAATCTTTGATACCCAACTTTGTGCGCAGGGTATGAAACAGATTCGTCAGCTCATGCACATCTTGGTCCCTTTGTTGTCGCAACGTAGTTGATTGTATGTATTTGTCCTAATAGCTGCCCACGGGATAATATTGTTCCTTGATGGCGTCTCAGAAAGAATTCCAAGTGGGTGCGACTGAGAACAGAGAGGGTTCCTCCTCGCTCTGTTGATCCCAGTAGGTTTCCCACCAGTCCTTGACATGGGGGGCGGCTTTAAGGAGTGAAAAAATAATCCTTTCTCGATCGAAAAAGTCATGAACCGAGAAATAACCTTCTAACAGATTCAACCATCTATCTATGACATCTACATCTATTAGTCCCTCAAATATGGGAATGTCAAAGTTTACTTGAACCTTAAAAGGAGTGGTGCCTCTAGAGTGCCTGCTGGATGTAGATGCACTACTAGTGGACAGTCATTGAAGGATCTGAGAAAAGTTTTCCATCATCGCATTCCTTTGTTTCTCGAGGGCCTCCTTGAGCAATAATTTGATAGGATATCATGCTCCCTCATCTTTATTTTATTCCCCCATGGGAGGTTGTCGAGGTTTACAAGGCTAATCTTGAAACGGTTCAACCAAATCGAGCCCGAACTCCTTATACCCAACCTCATTGGGGACATGCAAAGAAGGATCGAGAAAGAGAAGACTGCTCTGATACCACTGATCCAGATTTATGTAGGAACACAATGAAATATAGAAATACACATAAACGCAGAGATGCAACGGAAATAAAACTTCATTTCATTAACAACAAATCACTGAAATATGCTTACAGACAGAATGGAAATAAAACAGTTAGGGCGTTGGTATCTTATCTCTGAGAAGAGATGTGACAGCTACTGGCCTCTGAACTCCGTGTTATAATGAGGCTTGAAGGCCTATATATTATTTAGAAACAATGGATACCCCTAAACATCCAAAAAACCTAACCCTAGGAGATGAAACGCCAAAATATGGGCCCCGTCAGGGTAAATTGGTATATCAATTACCCGGGGTCGTAACTTTGGCATACTATCTCCGTTTGACGCACATGATACATCGTTAGAAATATCTATTCGAGGAATACACTAATGGCAATGAATATTGAACGGACTCAAATTTGTCGGAGCATTTGATGCCAAAAAACGTCGTGTAGGGCCTCAAAACGGCTCTGGAAGTTCAAGACTCGAAAAACTGCTAAAAATAGTAAATTGTGCTACAATTAAGAAACCTGAAAAACCAAAAGAAACAATGGTGTGGGTCCAATTGGAATAGGCGGGTGGCCACCAATATCCACCTGGATCATGGCCCATGGATCCTCCTCTACCAAGACATCTAGCTCTTCATGTTCCCTTTCTCACCATTGAACATACATCCTATTGCAAAAATAATTGTGAGGTTAGCCCCGTATTTCATATTTTTTGAGGGTCCAGTCAAGTTCGGATTCAAAATCAATGGATTTATGTGCATGATGATAGATATCCTCTAGTATTTCCCTGACTGCATGTCAAAGACCTCGGAGTAGTGATTCTTATAGTCCTATTGTACTCCTACTTGAGCTTTTGAAGATCTTGAAGATCTTGCTCGAGCTATGAAGTCCTCATCTCTAGCCACAGGCATCGATGCTTCTTGAAGATGCATATTATATTGTACTTGTATATCTTCAGATGATTTTGAGATGTAGATCCATTGTGTATTATTCATGACTACACTTTATATAGACATTTATATTTTTTCTAGTAGTCATATATGACATGGATCTGCAGTGTAATTGATTGAAATCCATGCTTAGTTCATCCCGAGCATGGGTATGTTTGCCTCTGAGAGATTATCATTATTTTGCAGATGGCACGCTCACAAACACTTGTCTCAAGCTCACTCAACTTTGTGCCTTCCCACTTTGTAAAGATATTGTAATGTATTTCGGCCATCAATTTCTCTTCTAACCTCACACATTAGGGGGCATCTCTTATAGTCCAAAATGTCTTATATGTGCATACAAGACATTGGCCCTCCCATTTGCATACTTTTTAAAATATTGTTGAGTCTTCCTTTAAAAAAACCATTTTTTGGAGAGTGTATGCGTCGTGTTGAACTAATAGTCTGCATACAGATGCATGTTACATGTTATTTAGCCTGCGTACACACGCATGTTGCATGCTAGATATCCCACATTTACCTCCAAAAGTTGTAAAAAATATAAAATTGCACAGAATTCAGTGATGTTTAAGGGATATGGAGGGTTTCCTAACTATTTCACCCCTTGTATCTCGTCCCCAAACGGAATAACCATCTTTTTTCTCATATAAAAAGACGTCTCAAGGTGTCATTTATAAACATAAGCAAGAGAATAAGAAAACTCTACCAAAATCCCTTCCTTTTCTTAGCCCAATATTTGCATCCCATTCTAAGTTTTAGCCTTAGCCTTCCCCTCCAGCCTTTCTCCTTATGCAACCCTTCCTCCTTCCCTTGGTGATATGTTGGTTACGAGAAGCTAATGTGGGATTGATGCACTTTGAGCCACGACATAGGAGCCCAGACTTGGTTCATGGAGTGGTTGTTGACAAAGGTTGTAATCCTTTTTTTCTTACAATTGAATAAAAGAGTTAATACTTGTTCCAAAACCCTATGTTTACATGCTTTTGATAATTTGTGCATTTATATCTATGCCTAAAATTTTAAAGTGATCAATAGAGATTGCATATGTTGTTGCATTGTATTCCTAATCTTTTGCAGGCCATCTTTGGGAGGAGATCTGTGATCTAGGAGATGGTAACAAGCGAAAGAGGTATACACCAACTGAAAGGACTAAAGGTGCACTCACTAACTCTCTTTCCTTTCTCTCTCGTCATTTTGTTTAGATAGTTTTGGGGTAGTTTAAGGGTAGAACAGTCTTTTAAGGGAGTTAGTGCTCTGCCTTTACCTTAGACCGAGTAGAGGGGGATTTTCCCCGTAGCACTCATCCAATACACTAAGGTATGACTCAACAAATACTAAATTTACATGATTTAGATCCCTTCATAATACCAACTTCTCAATTTAAATGTCAAATATACCTCCAAAGTTGAGCCTCGTCGCAAATCACATTGTACACATTATATTATTATTATTTTAGAAGTGCTTTAAGAAACATGAAAAATGTTAGGTTTGTTTTAATTAAGTTTTCTTTTTATTGAAACTAATTTCAAATCAAAGAGCATTTCCATGTGCTACATTAGATGTCAAATTAATTTGTCTCTTGTATTTTTATTCCAAAAACAATTTTATGGGAAAATATAAGGGATGCTTCCGCACGTTTGTGGATGGCGTTACTAGTAACCAAACCAAAGAGTATATCCATGTGCTACATTAGATGTCAAATTCATTTTTCCCTTTCATTTGGTGTCATATATTATCACATATTTTATTCTAAGGACAATTTTATGGGGAAATCCAATGGAGGTTTCCCTATGTTTGTGGATGACATCATTATTAACCTCATCTGGTACACTAAGTCATGACCCAACAAATATTAAATTGACATGATTTAGATCCCTTCATAATATCAACTTCTCAACTTAATTGTCAAATATACCTCCAGAGTTGAGCCTCATCACAAGTCATGTTGTACACATTATATTATTACTATTTTGGAAGTGCTTTAAGAAACATGAAAATGATACCTGCCTATTATAATTAAATTTTCTTTTTATTGAAAGTGATTTCAAATCAAATAGTAGCCATGAACTACATTAGATGTCAAATTATTTTGTCCCTTGCATTTGGTGTCATATATTATCACATTTGTTTTTATTCCGAAGACAATTTTATGGGAAAATCCAAGGGATGCTTCCCCAAATTTATGGATGGCATCACTATTAAATTTGTAGGGTAGCTGAATTGCACACTTGTTGGCACAAAAATAGTTAAATAGACAACAACATTGACAAAAACCAATGGAGCTAACCCCTTGGGCTAAAATGTTTGGAAACATCTCATCCCACCTTAAAGCACTTAGGCAAGAGTGAGATTGATGGTACCTTTCCAACACCAATCAAACTACAAGGGACAAACATTTTCCAATAGGATTTGAACCTAGGTACTAAGGATAAAAACTTTTCCACTTAACCATCCAAACTTAACCCAACACTTAACTATCTAAACTCAATTCATTTGACACATGCTCTCCTACTAAAAAAGTATCATATATATCATAATTTTTTTCTTAAAATTGTATAAGATGTTGGACAACTGAGAGGGGGGGGTGAATCAGTTGTTACTTTGCTTAAACAATTATGTCCATTTTAAATATTTACAGAACACTCAATGACGATCAAAATCGTGTAGGAAAGTAAGAAGTAGAATATTCAACAGCAATCACACACATGAAATATACAGAGACAGATGTTTCCTGAGGAAACCCATAAAGGGAAAAACCTCTTCTTCTTGATATGATAAGTAATCTTTATATTCTTTACATTATTATTCTTGGGAGCTCCAACTCCTCTTGAGGCTACAACCTCTGTTTTGCAAGCTCCAACTTGTTGAGAGCACCAACTCTCTGGTTTCTCAAGCATCCACTAGAAGGAAGCACCAACTCCCTTAATGTTCCAGCACCAACTGGATGGAAGCACCAACTTCCTGAATGTTCCAGCACCAATTGGATGGAAGCACCAACTTCCAGTTACCTAGGCTCCAACCTGTATAATAGAGAACACTTGTTCTCCCTTGCACCACCCTGCCACCCTGGTTTCTCTAGATGCAACTAGATGGAAGCTACAACTCCCTATGTTCAAGCACCCACTTGAACCTTTGAGGACAACAGTCCTCCCTAGCACCTCCCGACTACCCTGAAATATAAAACTTTTCTTTCTGTGAATTTTTTACAATGATTCAATAGTTTTCATTTGCTTACCAGGCTTATCATTGTTCTGCTATGTCGCTCTACTCTGCCTGCATCAGTGTCTTCCTGCTTGCATCCTCTTAAAGTTTCTGATCTTCTCCACTGTCTCAGCATGCACACCTCAGATTTATCTTCTTATCACAGATATGCATCTTTGATATGTGCACATTCTTCTCTCTTAACCTATTCTATTATGTTTCGCTTCTGTTCCTCATCTCTGATTTTTATTTACACTGCGCATACTTTATTTTACCTTTCTACAGCTCAATTCATTTTTCACTCAACACAGCAGCTCGTGCACAGTCACAGCATGTTTCTTTTATCCACCTCCTCTTCAGTTACACCTCGAATCTTCTTGGGAAAAAATGCCTCAGCAATTGAATCGCCAACCGTCTAAGAACCATGATTCGGTTCTGCTAACTGAATTATAATTAAACAGTTAATCATGAATATCAACAATATCCCTTCGATCAGATGCTCAAATAACCAGCACCGTTGGATTAAATCCACAGGGTCTTGCGTTTATCCCATATGCCCACTGTCTGTGACCACGGACCTAATCCAAATGCCTTTCGCATTTCGCATTTCGGCAATTCTGTGGTGAAGAGTCTCGACTCTTTATGTTGTGATCGCCGAAAAGGAGATTAGCTTGGTGCTAGATCCTCCCTCTCACATGACCTCTGGCGGTGACCACATCCTAGTCCGAAACTGCATTTCGCAATTCGCGTTTCGGCATTTCTGTGTTGAAGTGTTTCAACACTCCAAGTCACAAACCCCAAAATGATCTGAAGCTATTTCAGCGTTTCACATTTCTGTGATGAAGTGTTTCGAAACTCCAAGTCACGAACCCCGAAATGATCTAAAGATATTTCAAAGGTTCGCATTTGGGCATTTTGGCATTTCTGTGATGAAGTGTTTCAACACCTCCAACTCCCGGTATCCAAAACTTCGAAATGGAGTCAGATCAACGGTCCACAATCTTGATGATTCGACAGTCCATATCTTTTCGTGATCTCGAATATTGCGAGTTTTTGCCGTGAGTTTCTTCCTTGACTCCTGGAGTTTAGTTTCTGATATTGCCATGCGATCATTGTTGCGCTGCTGATCTTGCCACTTTCTCTTGTTCGTCATCGTCAAGCTAAGCTTGCCATCAATGTCAAACAAATACTCTATCTTCTGTCTGCCTGTAATAAATATGCCAACAATCTCCCCCTTTGGCATTGATGGAAACCTTGAAGACACTACTCATAGCATCCTTACCAATACACTTTCTCCCCCTTTGACATCAATGTCAAAGAAGTAACACGCTCCCCTTGAGCTGTTGCAGTACATACTCCCCCTGTCAACTATGAGAAACTTAGTAATACAACAGATATTCAATAAGTACTCCCCCTGATCAGGTGAACATATTAGATGAAAGAAGTTATAACTCCCAACTTTTGATGAAGATTTCCAAAAGGGGTCGTTGCTAATGGTTTAGTAAAGATATCATCTATCTGTTATGTGGAAGAAATATAATTCACTTGAACAATTATGTTTGTAACTTGTTCTCTGAGAAAATGATATTTTATTGGTATGTGCTTAGATTTTGAATGAAGTACAGGATTCTTAGAGAGACTAATGGCATTGGTGTTATCACAGTGAAGTGGAATGGGATCAATGTAAGTTACCTTCAAATCTGCAAGAGTTTGTATCATCCATAAAATTTGTGTGCAGCAAGTAGCAACAGCAATGTATTCTGCCTCTGTAGTTGATAATGAAATGGATCCTATCTTTTTACTAAGCCATGCTACTAATGAGTCACCCAGGAAGAATGCTCCTCCACTGGTGCTTTTTATCTCATCAACACAGTTTGCCCAATCGGCATCTGAATAAGCAGTTAACTGAAATTTATGATTTATGGGTTAACACATACTGTAATTCATTGTGCCCTTCAAGTACTTGAATATCCTTGTTACTGCTACTAGATGACTTTGTTTAAGAGCAGACTAATAGCAACCTACCATTCCAACAGCTTGCATTATATCAAGACGGGAAACTGTGATGTATAGAAGACTGCCTATCATTGATCAGTATGTCCTTTGGTCAACATCGGGTGGCATATCATCTTTATTGAGATTGCAACCAACCACCATAGGTGTACTAACAGGAGAGGAATCCTCCATCTGAAATTTCTTCAACATCTCTTTCAAATATTTTTCTTGAGAGATAAATATTCCTGCAAAACTCTAATTTACTTTGTAAACCAAGAAAATATGATAGTTCTCCTATCATGGACATCTCAAACTCTATTTTCATAGAGTTAGCAAACCACTAGACAGATGATTCATTAGTACAACCAAAAATAATATCATCTACATAAACCAAAACAACTAGTAAATTATCACCTTCAGACTTAACATAGATATTGTTGTCAATGGTACCTTTCTTGAACCCTTTGTCTTGTAAAAATTTGTCCAGTCTATAATACCAAGCTCGTGGTGCTTGTTTCAGTCCATATAAGGCCTTCTTCAGCTTGCAAACATAATTAGAAATATATTTCAATGAGAATCCTTCAGGTTGCTCCATATATACTTCTTCCTCTAGATCTTCATAAAGAAAAGATGACTTAACATCCATCTGATACACTTTAAAGTTCTTATGACATGAATATGTAAGGAACTTTCTGATGGCCTCCAATCTTGCCAGTGGTGCAAAAGTTTCATCAAAGACCTGACCTTCAACTTGTGCATACCCTTTACAGACCAATATGGCTTTATTTCTAACAACTTGTCCTTTTTCATTAATTTTATTCTTGAACACCCATTTGGAACCTATTACATTCTTATCTTCAGGTCTACGGACAAGCTCCCAAGTATTGTTCTTCTCAATCTGACCAAGCTTTTCATTCATAGCTCTAATCCAATCATCATAATGGTTGGCTTCATCAAAAGTTTTAGGTTCAGTCATAGACAAAAAAGCAACATGAGATTGTTCTGAGTCTTTAATCAATTTCCTTCTTGTCTGAACTCCTTTATTTATATCTCCAATTATTTGATTTTCAGGATGATTCTTTCTAACAATTCTAAGAGGTGATTTTGCTTCTTTTTGTTGATTTGTGTCAGTCGGAGTATTCGTATCTTCATCTGATTCAGATTCTTCTCTTTCTGATCCTTAGACCTATTCATCTTCGTATGCAACTATATCTTATGTGCTTGGATCAACACTGCTTACATTTCTGACCAGGATTTCTTCATCAACTTTTATGTCTATACAATCAACCAGTTTATGCAGTCTCTTATTGGAACATCTCTATCCTTTACTGTTTGTAGCATAACCCAAGAAGATACCTTCATCCGCTCTGTCATCATATTTGCCAATATTTTCATCATTGTTCTTGATATAACATTTACTCCCAAAGACTTTAAAATGCTTGATTGAAGCAGGTCTTCCAAACCATAGTTCATAAGGAGTCTTGTCACTGTGTGGCCTGAGATGAGTTTTTCTAAGGATATGAA
>JASDQU010438877.1:17943-58781 GCA_032191745.1 Picea mariana | reverse complement strand
GAATCAGTTGTTACTTTGCTTAAACAATTATGCCCATTTTAAATCTTTACAGAACACTCAATGACAATCACAATCATGTAGGAATGTAAGAAGTAGAATATTCAACAGCAATCACACACATGAAATATACAGAGACAGATATTTCCTAAGGAAACCCATAAAGGGAAAAACCTCTTCTTCTTGATATGATAAGTAATATTTATATTCTTTACATTATCATTCTTGGGAGCTCCAACTCCTCTCGAGGCTACAGCCTCTGTTTTGCAAGTTGCAACTTGCTGAGAGCACCAACTCTCTGGTTTCTCTAGCACCCACTAGAAGGAAGCACCAACTCCCTTAATGTTCCAGCACCAACTGGATGGAAGCACCAACTTCCTGAATGTTCCAGCACCAACTGGATGAAAGCACCAACTTCCAGTTACATAGGCTCCAACCTGTATAACAGAAAACACTTATTCTACCTTGCACCACCCTACCACCCTGGTTTCTTTGGCTGCAACCAGATGGAAGATACAACTCCCTATGTTCAATCACCCACTTGAAACTCTGAGGACAACAGTCCTCCCTAGCACCTCCCGACCACCCTGAAATATAAACTTTGTTTTCTGTGAATTTATTACAGTGATTCAATAGTTTTCATTTGCTTATCAGGCTTATCACTGTTTTGCTATGTCGCTTTGCTCTGTCTGCATCAGTGTCTTCCTGCTTGCATCCTCTTCAGCTTTCTCATCTTCTCCACTGTCTCAGCATGCACACCTCAGATTTATCTTCTTCTCACAGATATGCATCTTTGATATGTGCACATTCTGCTCTCTTAACCTATTATGTTATGTTCCGCTTATGTTCCTCATCTCTGAGTTTTCTTTACACTGCGCATACTGTTATTTTACCTTTCTATAGTTCAATTCATTTTTCACTCAGCACAGCAGCCCGCGCACAATCACAGCATGTTTCTTTTATCCACCTCCTCTTTAGTTACACTTCGAATCTTCTTGTGCAAAAACGCCTCAGCAAATGAATCGCCAACCATCCAAGAACCATGATTTGGTTCTGCTAACTAAATCGTAACTGAACAGTTAATCATGAAGATCAACAATAGCCCTTCGATCAGATGCTCAAATAACCAGCACCGTTGGATTAAATCCGCAAGGTCTTGCGTTTATCCCATATGCCCATTGTCTGTGACCACGGGCCTAATCCCAATGCCTTTCGCATTTCGCATTTTGACAATTCTGTGGTGAAGAGTCTCGACTCTTCATGTTGCGATCGCCGAAAAGGAGATTAGCTTGGTGCTAGCTCCTCCCTCTCACATGACCACTAGCGGTGACCACAGCCTAGTCCGAAACTGCATTTCGCAATTTGTGTTTCGGCATTTCTGTGATGAAGTGTTTCGACACTCCAAGTCACGAACCCCGAAATGATCTGAAGGTATTTTGGCATTTTGCATTTCGGCATTTTTGTGATGAAGTGTTTCGACACTCCATGTCACGAACCCTGAAATGATCTGAAGGTATTTCGGCATTTCGGCATTTCTGTGATGAAGTGTTTCGACACTCCAAGTCACGAACCCCGAAATGATCTAAAGGTATTTCGGCGTTTCGACATTTCTGTGATGAAGTGTTTCGACACCTCCAACTTCCGGTATCTGAAACTCCGAAATGGAGTCAGATCAACGGTCCACAATCTTAATGATTCAACGGTCTAGTTCTTTTTGTGATCTCGCATATCACGAGTTTCTATCATGAGTTGCTTCTTTGACTCCTGGAGTTTAGCTTCTGATCTTGCCATGCGATCATCGTTGCACTGCTGGTCTTGCCACTTTCTCTTGTTCGTCATCGTCGGGCTGAGCTTGCCATCAATGACAAACAAATACTATGCCTTATGTCTGCTCGTAATAAATATGCCAACATAAGAAACTCAACCATGCATAAAAGTATTAGCTCTTTTTTCACCATTCAAAATTAGTGAAAGGAAAATGGTATTTTTTACTTGAAATTCAATAAAAACATTTTGAATAGATAAAATTGCAAAAGATAGATGTAAACATTAAAAGTATTCAAAAATATTGAATATCTTTTTATAATAAAAATAACAATTTCATTAAATCTAAAATTATAATTGTGATAAAAATTCTCTAATCAAAATCCAATAATGAGAAACTAGAAAATATCAAAATCTCTTCTTACAAAACTCAAAATTTATTTAAAAAATTATTGTAAAAAACTACACCTAACCTTTGTGAGAATTTTAAAATTGTAAATAAATATGTTTTTAATAATATTTATTATAAAAAACATTCAAAAATTCATTTCTCATAATCTTAAATGAATATATCTCTTATTATATTTTTAATATTATTATAATACCTTTGGTTGTTGAAACATTAAAAAAGAAACTAAAGTTAAAACAGACTCCAAAGTAGCATCATAAGCAGAATTTTCTCATGAAGAGCTTCTAGAAACTTGGAACCACTTCCATAATATTCCAAAACACCCGTAGACCACCACGGGTCAGCATGCCACATTTTCTTGACCAGTTCTTCGAGAAACATGCCCCTACCCTGCGCCTCGTAACATTAACTTTCAAGTCTCGAAGTTGTGCCACATGTCAAAATGCTTTGAAAAAACATCGATGTGTCTTTTTAATTACACGTCATAGCATTGACATGCACGAATATGCCCACGAGGTTGTAACTTGTAGCGTATACCAAAATTCTTCAATAGTGCTTTCTTAAACGAAAATGAAATCTTGGTGGAAAAAATAACATGGTCAAGTTTAAAGAACAATTTAATTCTATAGGAAACGTTTTTTTTAATTGTAGTAAATAAATTTTATTTTCGATCAACACCGAATTTAAATATATAAACGTCTTCCCAATTCCAAGTAATAAATTATTAAAGATCATTAATTGTGAATTAAAAAACAAGAGGGAGAGTGCTCTGCTAGGGTTTTTGAGGACTGATGCTTTCTTGTTGTGGTGACATCCCATGGCAAAGCCTATAGGGGAGGTCGACCCCCCTTCTCATGTGGTCTATCGTTGGGGACTCGGTGTCCCTTGGTGCTCATTCAAACCCCTATGGTAATTCATTCTCAACCATAGCAATGAAAATGCATAGAAAGGTTGTGATACACCTATGGCAAACCTTCCACGCCCTGGGAACGGTCCCAACAAATGGAAGTCAAGTTAATGTATTCCAAAAGCAGATGAAATGCCCAAATATGAGATCGGATCTAAACGTATTGGCAGCTACATTCAATTTAGGAAGGACTACACCATTATTGGCAAATTCTTAGGGATCTCGCATATTGAAAGAGATTTGGTGGTGTGCATCAATGCTCGATGGAAACCCCAAGGGCTCATGGAGTTCAAATTGGGAGACAAAGAAAGAATCTTTGAAAATAGGTCGTACTTTTTTCGATCTGCAGGTCTACACCTTAGATATTGGACAAAAAACTTCAATCTAGACAAGGAAGATTTTACTTATGCTCTGGTTTGGGTCGGCTTATACTTTCTTCCCCATGAATACCGGGAGGAGGAGATCTTGGTAGGGATTGGCAATACTCTCAGTACTTTCGTGAAAATTGTTCAAGCCACCAAGCAAGGTAGATATACAACTTATGTTTGAATACACATATAGATGAATGTCTAAGTCCCTATTCCATAATCAATCTGCCTTAGTTACCAAGATACAGATTGGATCCAAACATTGGACTATGAATTTATCCCCTTTCGCTGCCATAGACCTGTCATGTGTATGGGCATTTATTTAGGGATTGTCCCATGAATAACCCTCCCAAGCCAAAAAACTCAGAAAATGCAAAGGATGAAGAGGGTTTTATCAAGGTAAACAATAGGCGCAAAGCAGGCAGAAGACCCTCTCTGATCCAGGTGGATATTAGTGGCTAGCCACATGTTCCAAATTCCAAATGGCTCATCTTGACAGTGTTCAGTTCAACATGTTTCTCTGTGATGGGGACATTTCTTTGTAATTGTGGATTATGCAATTACAGGGTTGTTCTGAAGCCCTACACAACATCCAGGGGGATATTGGTGGTCGCCCACCTATTCCAACTAGCTTATTTTGGAAGTTTTCATGTTAGTACATCTTTCTGTACTTCTAGGGCCATTTTGGGGCTCTAAACAGTGTTTTCTTGGCTTGTCATAGTCAAACTATAGACATAGTCAAAGTTCGACAATATAATGCATAGTTCTCGAAAAAACCTTTCCAACGAGCTATCACATGCCTAAAACGGAGATCATATGCAAAAGTTACGACATCATGAAGTTAATGTACTAACTTACCCTAACGGGGCCCACATGACTTTTGGTGCTTCATCTCCTAGGGTTAGGTTTTTGGATGTCTAGGGTTTTGGCATTCATGTTTATCATAAAAAACCCTTCAAAGACTCATTGTAATTATCTTCTTGTGAATGAGTGTAGCCGTCACATCTCTTCTTAGGGATAAAGTTGTCACCATTCTAGCAAGTCTTTCACTCTGCATTTTTACAGTCCCTGTACATTTCTTTCATTAATAGAAATCATGTATTGCTATATTTCTTTGTTTCTAGCAATTTTTATGTGTATTTCATTGTAATATCTCTGCTTTCATTTCGTTCCAAAAATAATCTGGATCACTCTCAAGCCGATCCAACCAAAACCCTAGCCTCCAAAAACAATGTTGAAATCCTAGGCAAACACCCATCTAAGCCAAGCAATGCCAACCCTTTCGTGCGTAGGTCAAATAATCCACTCCCACATGAGCCTTCAACTCCCATGCACACCCCTACTCTTCACTCTGTTCAACAACCGATAGTAGTCCCCTCCATTCCGTCAGAACCTAGTTCTACTTCCAATAGGGTTGAATCTAAGGATGGCAATGAGCCAGAATTAGATAACATGGATCTTGAAAGCATCGATCTACAACGCATAATAGAGGCATGTCAAAGGTGAGACATAAACTCCATCCTGGATTATCAAAGGCAGTGAATACACCATGCACTAATTAAGAGCAAAATTCCCTCTTTTGCTAGTCACCCATCGAGCTCTATTTAGGCTCTGGGTGTTTGCACCAACAAATTAAAGACACACAAGAAAAACCTAAAAGATAACAAGCACAGAGGATGGAAAACCAATCTTCAATTGTTACAGGAAATTGGGGGCATTTTAGTTAATTATAGGAAGAATGTGCTAATCAAGGACACTTATAAGCCCTCACCTCCTCATCCATCTCAATGAAGATCATCTCATGGAATATCCGTGGTCTCAACGGCAAGAGAAAGCAAAGGCTCTTACGAAACAAGGTATGTATCGAATCCCTGGATAGATTAAAAATATAGGAAACTAAATGCCATGGTGAGAATGAAAAAACTATATTCAAGAAAATATGGGGATGTGGCCAGTCCATGGCTATTTATGCGAGAGGTGACTCTAGAGGTTTAACCCTTCTTTTGAACTTGAACACTATCCAGTTAGATAACTTCTTTGCCATGGAAAGAAGCCTCTAAACTCATTTTCAGTTTATTGGATCTACAAAAGTTGGCTTCATCACCAATGTCTATGGACCTCAAACAATAGTCGAGAAACTAATATTTTTATAAAGCCTAGAAAATACAACAAATGCCATTGGAAACCAACACTAGATCCTTGGCAGAGATTTCAACTTCATCTCCTCTCTTGGAGAGAAACAAGGTGGGATTCATAGGCTCGACTCGAACAACAATGCCTTCAATTCCTTCATCCAAGACCAATACCTCATAGATATAGAAACCTCAAATGGTATGCACACATGGAATAACGAACGGAGGGGCTCCCATCAAGTAGCTTGTTGGTTCGCTTGTTTCCTAATTTCAAAATCACTTTTTCTCTTGAGACAAGGACTAGCAGCTAGTACTCTTCCTTCTACAGGATCAAATCACTAGCATATCTACCTCTCTCTAGAAGCAATGACCTCCCCTCTCAAGAATCCTTTTCGGTTTGAAAAGTTTTGGCTTTCTCATCCAGACTTTCAAGCCAACATCCAACAATGGTGGAAATAAGCTTAAGTATATGAAGGCACACTTATGTATCATTTTCAACAGAGGCTCAAAAATGTAAAACAACACTTATGCTCATGGAATAAAATAGTTTTTAGAGAAAATTTTCAACCAAAGAGAGATTTGGAAGCACATATCACATACATCCAACAACAAATCATCTCCTCGGGATGTTATGAATCTCTGGTGCTTTAGGAAGAAGAAATTATCCGGCCACATAATTCTCACTTCCAATGGCTCAAAGAGGGAGAGAGAAATACCAAGTTCTTCCATTGCTCTATGATCCAAATATGACACTCCAACCACATCATTCAACTTAAGAATTCACAAGGTAACACTCTTTCTTCGCATTAGGACATTGAACAAGAATTAGTCTCTTTTTTTAGTTCACTATTGTCTGAACCTAAGCCCAACTGCTCGGATGCAATTCAATCCATTATCCAACATATTCCTCGACTTGTTTCTTACCACCATAATGTGAGTCTCATCTGTCCTATATCCTCGAAGGAGGTGGAGTCAGATTCATGGACATGCCCCTTGGAAAAGTCCCTGAGTCGGATGGCTTCACCTATGAGTTTTTCCATCACTACTATTCCACTATTAAAAATGATGTTTGGGCCCTAGTTTCATAATCATAACGAATATCGAGTGTCCTTCCTGCCCTGAATTCTACCTTCATCACTCTAATTCCTAAGGAATATAGAGCTATGGATCATTTGCAATTCCACCTCATTGCCCTCTGCAATGTAATTTACAAAATCATCACAAGAGTCATCTCTTCTCGCCTTAAGCCTCTCCTTCTCATCCCTATTAGTCTTCAGAAATTGGGATATGAGGGGGGACGACAAATCCTGGATAGCATTACTGATCCAGGTGAATATTGGTGGCCACCCACCTATTCCAACTGGCTCCTCTTGTGTGTTTTTGTTCAACACGTTCTTCTGTACTTCTTTGTAATTGTGGGTTCTACACCTCTGGGTTTGTCTGAAGCCCCACACATCCTCCAGGTGGAAACTGGTGGCCTCTCGCCTAATCGAACTGGCTTATTTTGTATGTTTTCATGTCAGCACATCTTGTTGTACTTCCAGGGTCGTTTTGGGGCCCTAAACATTGTTTTTTTTGGCTCGCCATAGTCAAACTATAGATGAAGTTAGAGTTTGACAACGGAATGTGTAGTTCTCTGAAATACCTTTCCAACGGGCTATCACGTGCCTAAAACGGAAGTCGTATGCTAAAGTTACGACCCTGGGAAGTTGAGGTACCAACTTACACCAACTTACCCATAGGGGCCCACATGACTTTTGGCATTTCACCTTCTAGGGTTAGGTTTTTGGATGTCTAGGGTTTTGGCATTCATGAGTAATATCAAAAATGCCTCTAGAACCTCATTGTAATCCAATCTACTTAGACGGATGCACATAGCAGCCACATCTCTTCTCATAGATAGCTACCACTA
Organism: Picea mariana; assembly: GCA_032191745.1. Classification (NCBI taxonomy): domain Eukaryota; kingdom Viridiplantae; phylum Streptophyta; class Pinopsida; order Pinales; family Pinaceae; genus Picea; species Picea mariana. The sequence goes on along the minus strand of JASDQU010438877.1, from coordinate 51,292 downwards.
TTCGAGCAAGTGTTTCAGTTTTGCAATTTTACAGTTTTAGCCTATTTCATTATTCAATAGAAGACATTGTTCACTGGATATCTGTGTTATTCGTCATATCTCTGTGTTTATTGTATTCAGTCTGTTAATCAATTTGTTCTTCTCCTAAATCTGGATCAGTGGTATCAGAGCAGTCTGCTCTTCATTTATTTTTCTTCGTGCATGTCCCCGACAAGATCTGGGTACAAGAAGTTGGAACTCGAACCAATCGATCCATTGCAAGATCGATCACGACGAGCCAAACAACAATCCATGGGGGATGGAAAGAAAGATGATGGAGCAGAAGATCCTATTAAAATGTTTCTCAAGGAAGCCCTCGTGCGAAAAAGGAATGAAATGATGGACAAATTCACACAAATCCTTCAATGGCTTCCCACTTGAGAAGCATCTTCATCAAGTGGCCATGCAACCCCCTTCAAGGTACATGCAAATTTTGATATTCCATTATTTGAAGGACTGATAGATGCAGATGTTGTAGATAAATGGTTGAATCTGCTCGAAGAGTATTTTTCGGTCCACAATTTTTCCAATAGGGAAAAGATCACTTTTCACTCCTCAAGGTCTTTCCCCATGTTAAATATTGGTAGGATACTTACTCTGAGCAAAGGGTCGTAGAGGAATCTGCAATGTTTGTGGTGGCCCCTCCATGGGATTCCTTCCGGGACGCCATTAAAGAACAATTCTACCTTGTTGGAAGCTATGAGGACCAGTACACTAGATGGACCACCCTACGTCAAGAAAGGGACCAAACAGTACCAGATTTCACAAATATTTTCCATATCCTGCGCACCAAATTGGGTATCAAATACTATGAGCATCATCTGTTGATCAAATACCACGGTTGTTTGCATAGATGCATTCAAATAGAAATGGAATTTCTGGACATCGCCTCATTGGGCACGGCTTATAGATACACAGTCAAGATCGAGCAAAAATTTAAGCAGAAAAGGCAAGAGTTTGGATCTGCAAACCCCTAACAGCGGAAGCAGGGAAAAGGCAACCCAAACCCACACAACAAGGGACCAATTCGATATGGTCGCCCTCAAGACAACCATTCCAAGCCACAACACAAGAAGGGCAATGAAAAGACGAAGAAGGACATGGGAAAATGGTGTGAGTACCATAAAATCCCTTGGCACAACACTGAAGAATGTCGCTCCAAGTAGTCACTCATGGTCGAACTGAAGGCTTCCGAGTCAGAGGTTGATTCTGATTTCGAATCAAATATTGAAGGAGGGAAGTAGAATATCGATGTTGAACCCAGTGCCACTGTCGCTACCACCAAAGTCCGACCAAGGGAACCAGAATAACCAGAGGAAGGAGAACGCCTCTTTCACTCGCAAATGTGGGTAAAAGGAGCTCCACTTCATTTCATTGTCGATAGTGGGAGTCAGAGGAACCTGATTTCAGCAGAGGTCGTCAAGAAACTGGACATGCCAACGACATCGCACCTGCAGCCCTACACCATCGAATGGCTTCACCAAGGAAGATATATTTGTGTCAGCCAACAATGTCGTCTACCCTACGACATCAAGCCTTTCAAAGATGAGGTACTGTGTGATATTGCTCCCCTTGACGTTTGTGATGTTCTTTTAGGACAACCATATTTGTGGAAGCGTCATGTTGTGTATGAGTCTAGACCTCGCAATTTTATTATTACTTTGGGTAGAAAATTGTACAGGATACCAAAGGTAGCGCTACCTACTGCTATTTCTTTAATCTCCGCTAAGCAATGCAGTAAGTTCATCTCACAGACCGGGAAGTTCGTCTTCTTTGTGATCTGTGCTCACAGTGAGAAGAAGGTCGTCGCTACATCTATGGCCTCTACACATAGCATCTCTTTGGAGCAGAAGCAAGTGGACGGGATCGTGGAAGAATACAGTGACATCTTATCCTTGCCTACAAAGGTACCGACACACTACCAAGTTAAGCATCTAATTGATTTGACCCCCAACACACCTCTACCTAATGGACCAATCTATCGTCGCTCACTGATGGAAAATGACAAAATCAGGCGACAAATCCAAGAGCTATTTCAAAAGGGGCACATCAGACCCAACTCCTCCCCTTGCAGACACTCGATTGTACTAGTGCAAAATAAGGACATGACGTGGAGACTCTGCATTGATTACAGAGCCTTAAACAAAATCACAGTTAGGAACCTGTACCCCATTCCTAGGATTGATTACCTTCTTGACCAACTCAAGGGGGCAAATTTCTTCAACAAGATTGACCTAAAGTATGGCTACCACCAAGTTCCCATCGAGCCAACTGATGTATGGAAGACAACCTTCAAATCTAAAGAAGGTCTCTTCGAATGGCTAGTCATGCTCTTTGGCTTAACAAATGCACCAACCAGTTTCATGAGGTTGATGGATGATGTGTTGATACCCTTCACCAACTCCTTTGTGGTGGTATATTTGGATGACATCCTCATCTTCAGCAGAACGTGGGAGGAGCACATGCAACATATTCAACAAGTTTTGAGCACTCTGCAACAACACAAGCTATATTCCAACTTGGAAAAATGCTCTTCTAGCATGAACAGGGTCCAATGCTTGGGCTACATTGTTGATGAGCATGGGGTACATGTTGATCCAACTAAGATCCAAGTCATCCGTGATTGGCCATCCCCAACCACACTAATCGAGCTTCGGATCTTCTTAGGACTAGCCAACTTCTACCAACAGTTCGTGTTGGGATTCTCCCATACTGCATGGAACCTTAGCCAGGTGACCAAGGGTGGTGGTAGGGCCAAGTTCATGTGGCAGAAGGAACAACAATGAGCATTCGATGATCTGAAACATCGCTTGTGCTCAGCTCCAGTACTCTCCTTGCCTGATCTGCAACAACCATTCGAGATTTAGACCGATGCATATGACTACGTTGTGGGCGCAGTTCTCACTCAACATGGGCATCCGGTGGCATACCATAGTGAGACACTCTCTGATACTGTTTAGAAATACCCCACCTATGATAAGGAAATATATTCCATTGCACAAGCCTATCGTCAATGGAAACATTACTTTCTGGGAAAAGATACGATCATACACACTGATTACAATCCTCTACAGTTCATACAGACACAAGGGAAATTGTAGAACAACCGCCATCAGAAGTGGTCCACCTACCTACAACAGTTCCATCTCAACATCAAGTATAAGACATGTATCTCAAATCGTGTCGTTGACTGCCTCAGTCGGCCTCCTGTGGCTGCACTCACCATTGTGCTCTATTCCTGTGGACATGAAGCATTTGAGTGGCCCCAACTTTATCAGGAAGATCTGGATTTCGCCACCACCTATCAGCGCTTGGGTATAGGTGCGATTGTCACCAATTTTCACATTCAGAACGGACTCTTATGCCACCTAGGCCATCTTTGTGTTCCTACAAGAGAGCGTGCAAAGATGATTTGGGAAGCCCACTACAGTCGGGTGGCAAGACATTTTGGCGTGGAGAAAACTGTGGTCGTTCTTTAGAAACATTTGTATTGGTCAAAACTTCAACATGACATCAGCAATAATATCCGATCTTGCACTGCCTGTGCCATTGCCAAGCTAGATATCAAAAAGCAAGGCTTATACACCCCTCTTCATATTCCCGAGAAGCCTTAGGAATCCATCTCAATGGATTACATGTTTGGCCTGACGTCCACCAAGCAAGGAAATGACTGCGTATTTGTGGTCATTGATCGGTTTTCGAAGATGGCCATCCTCACAGCCTGGAAGAAGAATATCACAATGGTAGATACTACCAAGCTCTTCTTCGAAAGAGTGTGGGTCTACTTTGGGATACCACAGACCATCATCTTTGACTAGGACAACTGGTTCCTCAACACATTTTGGTCGAGTCTCTAGTTATTGTTGGACACCAAGCTCACAAAATCCATTACTTTCCACCCCCAAACCGATGGCCAAACATAGGTCGTCAATCGGATGATTGTGCACATCTTGCGCATGTACAATTCTAAGCATCCACGTACATGGGATGAGAGTCTCCCCTATGTTCAACATAGTTACAACAAGGCTCTCCATAGCTCCACTGACCATAGCCCATTTCAGGTGGGTCTGGGGATTCCAACCCTTGGGACCCATTGATGTTTCACTTCCTCTTGCCACCACACAGACAAACTCTTCCCATGATTAGTTTGCGATCGAAAAAGCTACCAGATTCATTAAGCGGATTCAGCACATCCGCCAACAGGTCGATGAGATTTTGCAAAAATCCAATGCTAAGTACAAGCAACACCATGATCAACACAGGGTACCACACCAGTTTCAGGTTGGCGACAAATTTTGGTTACATTTGCAAAAGGAGCATCTCACGAGGCCCCATCGGAAGCTTTTCCCACTTCACTATGGGCCTTACACTATCACCAAGGCTATGGGTAGCAATGCTTTTGACCTCAACACTCCACCTTCCTTGGTCTGCATCCAGTGTTCAATGTGGACCTCCTCCAACCATATTTTCCACCATTATTGGACACCTCAGAGATCGCAGAACAACTGACACTAATATAGCTCAACCCTGACTACATGGAACAAGCATCCACTGATCATATAATGGACACATAGTTCAAGGGCACTCGCCAGCAGAGGATCTAGCTTTATCGAGTTGTCAAGGAAAGGAAACTCCTACACCAAGGAAATTGGCTCACCCGGGGCCAAATCCAATAGAAGTTTCCTCACCTGATGGGGGAACTCGGCGCAATGAAGACCATTGCTTCTTAAGGGGGGAGGATTGATCCAGGTGGATATTGGTGGCCACCCACCTATTCCAACTGTATCCTCTTGTCTGTTTTTGTTCAACACGTTCTTTTGTACTTCTTTGTAATTGTGGGTTCTACACTTTTGGGTCTGTCTGAAGCCCCACACATCCTCTAGGTGGATAATGGTGGCCTCTCACCTAATCCAACTGGCTTATTTTGTATGTTTTCATGTCAGCACATCTTGATATACTTCCAAGGTCGTTTTGGGTCCCTGGACATTGTTTTTTTTTGGCTTGCCATAGTCCAATTGTAGACAGAGTCAGAGTTTGATGACAAAATGTGTAGTTTTTTGAACGAAATTTCCAACGGGCTATCACGTGCCTAAAATAGAGGTCGTATGCAAAAGTTACGACCTTGGGAAGTTGAGGTACCAACTTACACCAACTTACCCATAGGGGCCCACATGACTTTTGGCATTTCACCTTCTAGGGTTAGGTTTTTGGATGTCTAGTGTTTTGGCATTCATGAGTAATATCAAAAAGGACTCTAGAGCCTCATTGTAATCCATTCCGCTCAGACGGATGCATGTAGCAGCCACATCTCTTCTCAGAGATAGCTACCACCATTCAAGCAAGTGTTTCAATTCTGCAGTTTTACAGTTTCAACCTTTTTCATTATTCAATAGAAGATATTGTTCAATGGATATCTGTGTTATTCTTCATATCTCTATGTTTATTGTATTCAGTCTGTTAATCAATTCATTCCACTCCTAAATCTGGATCAATTACCCTTTCCCAAGAAGTGATTCACTCCTTGAAACTTACCAAATCCTCTGGAATGTTAATCAAGCTTAATCTCTCTAAAGCCTTCAACAAGCTCAATTGGTAGTATATTTGCTCGGTCCATTTAGCCTTTGGCTTTCATCCCACTTGGGATTCTATCGCTCATCTCATCTTCCTTCTTTTCCATTTTGATCAATGGCTCCCCCTCTCTTCCCTTCAATCCTTCTCGTGGCATCCGACAAGGCGACCCTCCCCCCCACCCTCCCCCCTTCATTTTTATTTTGATGGCAAAAGGTCTCAACAAAAGTCTTAAAGTAGTTGCCTCCATGTGCTCAAATTGCATGAGTCGAATAATCCGATATCTCACAGCCAGTTTGTGGATGATACCATGTTAATGAGACTCCCTATTGCTCGAGAAGCTCATGCTATTAGTAAGATTTTAGAAGATATTATGGAGGTCTCTGGAATGTTCGTCAATCAACTCAAATCCCATATCTTCTTCTTTAATACTTTGTTGGTTGTTCGATTCCATATCTCCCACCTTCTGGGTTTTCCTAGGAGCTCCCTTCCTTCCAAATACCTAGGTGTCCCTCTCATTGTCTCAGGTGTGGGAAATGCCCCCTGGGACAGTCTCCTTTCCAAATTAAGAAAAAATATTTCCAGTTGAACCTTTCGTACTTTAAACCTTGTGGGTCGTCTCCCTCTCCTTAAATATGTTCTTCAAGTCATTCCTCTTTATACCTTTTCTACCTTGCCAGTGCCCAAACATATTTTGAAGGATATCAAAAACCCTTCAAAGAAACTTCCTTCGGAAAGGAACCAAAGCAAACCGAAAATGGGCTTTGGTAGCCTTGGACGCCCTCCTTTTTCCTAAAGCACACAAGGGCGGGCTGGGACTAAGAGATAGTGAGATTCTCAATGGGGTTCTAGGAGTTCATATTGGTGGTGTTTGTTACAAAGAAAAGGTGAGCTATGGAATGTTTTATGGAAGTCTAAGTATGCCAAGGACATTCCGGATTTGGATCTCATCATGATGGATGAAGAACGACCATGGTCACTCATTTGGAACATAGTGTGGCAGAACAAAAGCCTCATCCAATATCGCAGCTTCTGGGAAGTTTGAGATGCTGAATCCGAATTTTTCTAGGAAGATTCCTGGCAACAACTGCCCAGGCTCCATCAGTGTCCTACCTATCAACCTATCAAAGAAATTCTAAAAATGATCCATGGATGGCATGTCTGTCGATACTGGGACACTCTTTCACCCACTTTTGAATGGAGAAAATAGAGTTTAAACCCGGACCATCTACCCTTGCAAGACATGCCACACTTCTCTGCTCTAACTTCAGACAACCTCAATTTCAAAATCAAATTTTCATTGAAACCAAATAAACTTCGGTGGGGCACAAGCCTGGGGGTTTCTTTAATCTCAAGGAAGCCTATCACTTGGCAGAAAGACATGCTCAGGTATTGGAGAATAACATCTAGACCAAAATCTGTCATTCCAACCTTTGGCCAAAAGTAGCCTTTTCCCTTTGGCTAACAACTCATGGAAATATCTTGACCTAGGACCAACTAACATGTAGGGGCTTTGAAGGACCAAGCTTATGCATGTTATGTAAAAAGGTTGTGGAACCTCTCAAGCACATTTTAAATGCATGTCCCTTCAACAATCTCCTCTGAAATTAGGGTGCCTCTCTTTTCAGGCAATTGGACAAGCGGCGAGACAATACACATCTCACCCTCTCTTCATGGAGCTCAAATGGATTTCAAAATCCCATCTTGAACAAGACCCGACAATTATTTCCCTGCTTTGTGCATTGGGAAACATGGAAAGAAAGGAATAGAAGAATATTCGAGGATGAGGATCGACTAATCGATTCGACATGGGGATGCATTTGTAAAAACATCTTGGAAACAATCCAATTGCAATCTTGGATGGAGGAGGACTTCAAATACAAAAGTAAAGAGCATATCATTCTCTCAAGTTGGGATCTCAATTTTGTGTCGCTCTCTTTAGCCCACAGTAAGAGCTCTGTCAAAGCTTCCTCACCTCGCTATTGGTCTCCCCCCCAAACGATTCATCAAGCTCAACTTTGATGGCATAACAAAAGACAATCCTAGACCTACTGGTTATGGTGGTGTCTTCATAGATTCACAGGGAGAATTCTCAAAGTTTATGCAGGTAATCTAGGCATCAACTCAAATAATGCAAAAAAGCTATGGTCCCTCCTCATCAGCTTGAGAATTTCCAAAAAACATAAGTACTCCAAACTCATCTTTGAAGGGGATCCTCAACTCATCATCAATATGCTCACTCATTAACAAAATGGGTCCCCTCCATGGAAAGTGTATAAGAACAGGCGTTTGGAGGAAAACCTTGAATAGTTGCAATCTATTATTCAAGGGTCTTATGTTCTTATCCCTTCTCATGTCAAAAGAGAGTCTAATAAAGTTGCAGACTACTTGGAAAATGAGGGGTATACAAGATAGACTATGATTGGCATTCCCTAGTCCATGCTTCTCTAAAGCATGAATGCCGGAAGCTAGCCATGACCTATTATCCCTCCGTGGATGGGGTGTTTCATACGGTCGTATTAGGGGAGTTGGCTAGCAGTAATAGGAATGATGTATATACTATGAACAATTTTGTGCCCTTCTTCATGATGTCCATGCTATGAACACTTTTGGGCCTTTCTTCATTATGTCTATGCTATGAACAGTTTTGAGCCCTTCTCATTCCGTTGACTTCCTGTAAATGTTGTTTCTAATATAATAGAAAAAAAAAAACCTTGCTTACCAAAAATATTATTAAACCTACAGTTTATTTTTTATTTAAATATATTTTACATTAAAAATGAAATTCTGCAAAACTAACAAAATTTCTAATCTCGTTTCGACATGTCGATAGTAAAAAAATTATTATAAAAAAAATCACAATGCCGCCAAAAAAAACTGTCCAGTTCCAATGGTTGATAAATCTAAACGTGCGAGTTAATATATAACTTCAAGTCATTTGATGAAATAGTTTGACCGTTCTTGGGTCAGTTCATGAACCGGTCGCCGTCATTAATGCCATCAATGACACGCCATTTTGGGAAACTGCAAGTTGCCTTAGGCACGTGTGAAAGTCAGTGAGTTGGCATATGTGACCGTATTTAGGGAAAGTCGACAACGACCTCTCTCGCCTAACGAATGGTCAAAAATCACATGGGTCAAAAGCAAGGCTATGCACTAAATAAAAGGTACTGTATTTTTTTTAAATAATTCGTTTTGAAATATATATATTAAAAAAAGTTTTCAATCATATTGATAAAGTTAGCGTATATTTTTTTAAAAATAATTCGTTTTCAATGTATATATTAAAAAAAAGGTCAATCATATTGATAATGTTTGCTCAACGCTCACCACTTGTAAATAATACCAAGGGCTTTCGCCATTGATGACGTGCTAATTTCATGGTAACGTGGACAGCCTTCTTCTTCAAACAAATAATAGATATATTTTATTAAATGGCGGTCATGAGACTGAACAACTCTATATCACAAACAAACAAAAGAAAGAGTGGTACAAAGAATGACTCTTTCTTGCCTTACTATATGACAAGGAGACAAATGGGTCCATCACAGCCTTTACAGATCTGAAACAACTAATCTTTCTTAGTTGATGTCCTTGCAAATGGAATATTACCGGCTTCGACTTTACTATATGATATAAAATATAGGGATGTTATATTTATTGAGAATTAAGTGGAAAAAAACAAGGTAAAAAAAGTTTTAGAGTGGTTGGAAGGGAAGATTCAATATAATAAATGGATTGATGGTCACGAGGGTCTTTTTCTTTTTGCATCTTTATCAGTGACTGGTTATCTTATGTAATTTTGGAGGTTTTGATATAGTTGGAATTGGAGGTTAAACTTTCTTGAGAGTAAAAAAAGATCCTTGTCTGTTTGATGTGTTTTTGGACCACGACTACTTTTGAAATGGTTCTGTCTGAGTCACCAACCTTTAACATGGTTGGATTTTTTTGTCCTCCCAAATTTCTAACAAGTGACTTTAACATAACAACACAGTCCATCACTGACTATATTTGTTTTTTAGAACACTATATAATATATTGAATTTTTTTTTATTGAAAAAGGTGAAAAAACTAAAAAGATAAAATAACAATTATATTCTTATAAAATCATAATATTTGTTAATATAACATTAGTCACTATATAATTTTTGATGGTATTTTTATTAACATATATTTTCATAATGATAATTTTTTGGTAATATCTTTGTTAAAACGTAGGTTAAACGTAGGTTAATAGCAATATTTTTCATAAAAAAATACATAGTGGTTAATGTTTGTCATATTTATGTGCACAGCCATATATAAACATAAATATATTTACTCTCCACACGTATAAACATAAATATATTTTATACATATAGATACTTTGTAGTAGAATTATGCTCTTCTAGAAATATTTGCTTTGCTTACCACTTAGGAACATATAAAGATAATATTCCTTTTGAAAACAATGCATGGTGGTTAATGTTTGTGATATTTATATGCATACACATAAATATTTTTTTATGTATAGATATTTTGTAGTAGAATTATGTTTTTTTTTTTTTTTTTTTTTTTAAGGGAATATTNTTTAAAGGAATATTTGCTTATCATGTAAAAATAATATTACTTTTTGCATGTCAAGGTAAGGCTTTAATTCAAATCTATGTTTTAAATTTTGTGTTAAATTACTTTTTAATAATAATAATAATAATAATGTAATTTGACTGGTAAAGTCTACTGAGGTACACATATCCTACCTCCACCTTCTCTGGATTTGAACTTATGACTTCTTAAGAGGAAACACATGTTCTTAACCATTAGGCCCACTCAAACTATATATATATTACCTATAAGTAAAAAATAAGTCCAGGTCACCGAATAATATATTACCTATAGTTGCTTGGCCAACCTTGAAGTTAAGGGTGTTTAGTTTAAATAATTATACTTTTATTAATAATAGTTTGATTGATTGGTAAAGAAGGCTGGTGTTATTTTTCATTAAGTTTAATTGTTATTAATGTCACGAACTCGTGAAATTGTAAATCAAATAATGAAGAGAAGACATTAAAGGTGCTAACACATTTTAATAACAAAATAGCATATACAATGTTGAGTTAAATTTAGAATCGGAAATTTCAATGAGTAAGAACATTATTTTGTTGAACAAAACTCAAATAGAATGTCAAGAAGAAGAGCGTTGTGAACATTATTTTGTTGAACAAGAATTAAGTAGAATATTAAGCATAAGAKATTTGTTATTGGAGATTCATTAATCATAATTCCTTGAATGTGAAATTAGTCTTTATCTCAAAACTTAAGCTTTTCTAGATTGATTCATAAAGTTGAAGGGGGTGGCAAGAAGCTTTGAGATTATAGAATTTTATCAAGTTGAGGGCCTTCAACCACCTAGCAGAGGCTAAGGCAAATGAGGGGGCATTGTTGAATGCGGGAATTTTAAGTTTAAATGGGGGTCCCTTTTAAACCATACCTACCATGAATATAAGTCATCCAAACATTATGAGTTGCGTGCCTTTGGAATCAATGGACAAGTGGCATGCAGGTTTATGCACAAAGAGATGGGCATTTACCATAGCCTACCTCTTCCTTACCTCTCTCACACTTCTTCATGCGAGGTAGAGGATTGAAAAATTAACGCAACATGATGGAGTTCAATAGTTAAGGTGGGATTTTATTACAAATGAATTTTGGTTTTTGCTGGTGTATTTGGAGATCAGATCCCACTGGATTCAAAACCATCCTTTGGTTTGCTCTACTTCTCATTATGGAAAGAGCTCTATGGTCTAGTTTCCTCTTGTCATTTCTAGACGTTTCAGGATTTGTAATTGGTATTTGGTTATGTGTCTTGCTTCTCTATTAGATGTTCTTATTTTGAAATTTTTGGTTGTCTTGAAGTTGGGTACTTCTCTAGGTCTCTAAGCAACATGGAGGGCCATAAGCAATCAAGCCGATGTGTCCCTTATGAAATATTTGATCTATGTAGGGTTCAAAGGAGGAGTGTTCAACAAATTGAGGCATTCAAGTGACTCTCCTCATTTTAGTAGTAGAATGTCATCTCAACTCGACTTTTAGAAGGCCAAAAATATTGAATTATCAATTGTTGTGGCACGTCAAAGTCAATAATTTCATAAAATGGAAGTAGATTTTAATATGTTACATGAATTGGTTTTGGGTCTTGTTGAAGCTCCCACTCTCTAATTTCCTTTCAAAACATTTCTATTGGGCCAGCCAAAACAACAGTCAAGGATGAAGAAACAATTCAACAAATGAATGAAGACATGGCAAATGAGAACACAAAATTGGAGCTTACTCTTTAGATAGACATCAAGCAAGAGGCCCCTAGTGGGCATGTTTTTTTTAAGCTCTGATTTTTTTATGTTTTGGAACTATGTTCTAGTTCTAGCTAAGTTTATTAGGCTATCCACCAGAAGACCTTTTAGTTTCTAAAATTGTAAGAATTGCTTAGATAGTTAATAGTCATTTTGAAATTTTGGGTTTGTTAGAAACTCTAATATGAAAACTCCTTTTTTTGTTTTATATTAATTCATTTTATGGTGCAGTTGCAACTCCCTTTTAATACAAATGACAATCATTTCAAAATGGGTGATGATATTCTTTCTACCAAAGTTTAAATTCCCTAAAAATATGGTTAACTCTTTATAGCCCATATTGTTGGTGTAAGGAAGTTGTTTCATGCGGTTGTCTACACATAAAAAATGCTTAAGGTACACCACAACAAAATATTTTGTATCTCATGAAGAGCAACACACATTTCAAACTTCAATGCATTTATATGCAATTACAATTTCATAGGTCATATTATTCGTGCAAGCAAGTTGCTTCATGTGGTTGTCTAAACATAAAAAATACAAAGCCTACATCAAAACAAAATATTTTTTGTCTTGTGAAGAACAATACACAAATTTCAAAGTTCAATGTTTTTATATGCAATTAACAATTTAGTCACATTGAATTTCATGAAGCAACACATGTCAAAGTAAATAACAATTATCTATTGAGACAAAAAACATCCAATTAGATTTTTTTTCCAAAGAAGAACAAAATACATTTCAAACTTCAATGCACTTATACACAATTAACAATTTACAATTTGATAACATTGATTTTCATGAAGGAACACGGAGCAAAGCAAATGACCATTATCTATTGAGACAAAAGATGTCCAAGTAGACGTAGACATTTTACTATGCAATGAAGAACATGTGTTGTTGATTTCCAACTTATGAGTCATAGTGGGTCTGCTTAATAGAGTTTTTGTAAAGTTATTACCATTTTCTATAGACCATACTCAAAGAACTAGAATTCAAAACATTTGAAAATGTCCACTTCAACAATTGAGATGACCCAACATGGGATGCAACTAATATCAACTATGTGCCAATAATATTTGTAACAAGAGGAAGTCACAAACAAGACTTTATATTTGTTTAACTACTACTCTAGGACGTCTACTTTCCATTATGATCTTTCTACATTACCTATTCTATCAATGTATCTTTTCCCCTTTAAGGGCAATTGCTATTTATTATTTTTTCAATATTTTTTTGGTTGAAAGGTACGTTGTACGACACAGTTAATTTTTGTAGGATATACTTCTAGAACTCTCCATATTGTTTGTGTAAGGAAGTTGTTTCATGTGGTTGTCTAGACATAAAAAATGCCTAAGGTACACCACGACAAAATAATTTGTATCTCATGAAGAACAACACACATTTCAAACTTCAATGCATTTATATACAATTACAATTTCGCGGGTGTTATCACTCCAAGAAACTCCTTAGGGTTTTAGACTAAGGATGCTTGGTAACTTAAAAATAATGTGTAGATATGCTTGGAACAATGGGGTCTTTAATTATCAGTGTAATAGACAACTCATCATACATCTAAAGAAACAGTGCTTTCAGGAAACAATAATCAGATCAAGTAAATTGAAAGGAGAGGATGAAGAACACTATTCTTGATTGCCAAATACAACTGAATGTAGGGCTTAATGCAAGATAGAAAGAAATCCTTTACTTCAAGTCTATGAGCTCAATAAAGAGATAACAGTCTTCATAAGCTAAGATAAACTGAAACAAAGTACAGAAAGGGAAACATGGATATTTCTGATATTGAAAATGAAAGGAAACTGAACTTTTATTCTGTAAATAAGAGTCTATACAACAGCACCAAAATATATTCCCAGTTTGAACCCCTAGACTCTTAGAAAAGCTAGGCATTTATAGCCTTTTACAATCAGTTTTCAGATCCTAAAACTATGGATCTGTTTATCTAAAAACAGTAAACAAAAATTGTATTTACAAAAAGATAGGGATAGACCCTCAGAATAAGGATGATCCCTATGTGCTGGTCCTTTGAATGTGTTGAACAGTTGATGAAGTGGAGATCAGCCTTCCAAGGCTCCTTAGCTTGATATCATGAAGATAAAATTCGAATTGGGTGATGTATTTGTTCATCCCTGATATTTTGGCTTAAAAATTGACAAAAACTTAGTCACAAAACTTCTTTTTGACTTCCCTTTCCAAGAATAGCCTTCAGATTTAATGAAATAATTCATAATTGGCTTATTCAGGAAGATATTGTGCCATTCTAACCCGAAAATATGGAGTCTGGGCAAAATTTTGAGTATTCTGGCCATGACAGGCTTTCATCAGCTAATTTACCCGAAAATACGCTCCTTAGCTGGTGAAAGGCGGAGCTTTCACCAGCTAACTAGCAAAATTCAAGACGGGTTAGCTAGTGAAAGCGCAGATTTTTTTAAAAATCAAATTTCTCAGTCATGGAGAGTCCGTTTTGCATGCTTGAATAGTCGATCGACATCTAAAAATCCTAAGCTTTCGAATGGTGCTTTCAAATCTGCATTTGGAGCTCGGGAAGCTAGTCAAAATTTCCATACAAGATTAGGCATCGTTCTTTCAAAAATGCCAGTGCATTTTTTATTGCTAACATCTGGCTCTAACTGGGATGGATACCTCCTTGTGAGGTCTCCAAGAACCTGGCAGACCTTGTGCCTTTAGTATTGGGCCATGGAGTCATTCATCCTTTTCAGTCCCAACAATGTTTACAACCTGCATTTATGTCTTTGGCTATTTACAAGATCCCTTAAAATTTTGTTTCTGAAAACTTTGCCACTTGTCTTCGAAGCTGTTGCGACTTGTCTTTTGCTAAATTAAAATCTGCATATTGTTCCCTCAATCTTGAACAAATTATATCACAGGCATCTTAAGAATTTATCTTCAATTTGTTGCTTTCAAGACTCAAAGATATCACGTGCCAAATATATCCTAGAAATGTGGAATTTGGGCAAAATTTTGAGTGATCTAGTTAAAACATCTTTCAGTGGTTAACTGTATCTAGAATTTTGCACCTTATCCACCGAAAGTACTCTGTTTCGGTGGTTAATGAGCACACACAAGCTTGCCTAAACCACCGAAAACAAAAACTTACCCAAAAATCAAAATTTGATGAATCTCGATTACCTGCAAGAGTACAAAGACCTCAGGGCTTGCTAGACGAAGCTCCTCTCTCTCTTACTAGACTTAGGTGTGAATGTCCTCCTGTTCCCACAGCTGTAGTTCTACCTGAAATGTTGTGATCTGCGCTACCATTGGCTGAAGTATTTATTTGATGCATTTGAAGCAAATTGCATTTCTGATGTCTGTTTGTCGTCACTCTGATTACCATAGCTTGATTTGGTAGCCCAATTACATCGAATCGGTCTACTCCCAAGAGTTTTTCCTGTCATATGATTTATTGCATTATCAGCATCCTGCTGATTTCTGAAGGAAACAAAGCCAAATCCCCTTGTCCTGCCAGATTTTTGATCCCACATAACCCTTGCATCTGAATAACTTGGATAAATAGAAAACAAGCAAAGAGAGTTGCATCTATAAACTCTGGGCTGAGATCGCCATCAAAAATGCTGTAGTGACCTGTTGTGTCTTCTCTTTGTCTCGCAATCGCCATGGTTGCAAGGTGAGATGACCGAGTTGGCTCTACAATGAGACTAGTTGACCCATAGTGAAATACTGATGCCTCTCGGATCAGCTCTGCATCAAACTTAGATTCCTTGAGAAGCATGTCATCACTGGGATTATGATAGAACATAAACTCCCTCTCACCATTCATCTTTAAAGTAACAAATGCCAGCGCCATTCTGGCATGGGCATCAAATCTAATTCCTCGGTCCATCACATTTGGACATTTTTATTGCTTCAATACTTTCAGTAACAGAACCAATTTGATTCACCTTTAGTAAAAAAGCATTGCAAGATTTTTCATTGATTGCCTTTCCAACACGTTTTGAATTTGTCACCAGTAGATCGTCCTCAACAATTTGCACTTTTTCCCCAATTGTGGCCGTAAATTGTGCATAGTGAGTCCAATCATCTTGATCAAATGGGTTCTCTATAGATACAATTGGATAATCCTCAATATTTCCATCAAATGGCTACTGCCTAAATAACCCTATTAAGAGTAGCTCCATCTTGATGACAACAAACCTCAATCAATGAAATATAAAAAGATCACTGGGGAATAGTATGGCAGCTAATGCAGTCATATTCAAAATCCTCTCTAAACAAGAAGTGCAGAGAAAATCCTTAAAAGTATGACACTGTGCAGTTAACTTCTCCAACAGCTCCAAGAGCGCCAGTTTCTACTTCAAGAGAGTTTTAACAATCGATTTGACATTAAGTTTTTTCAGATCTGTGTATGATTGTCCACAACCCACAAACATCACAGGTGCTCCTGAAATGTAGACCATAGAAAGTGCAGCTCCAACCTTGTCATCAATTGTATCAAAATTGGTCAACAGAATCCCATCAATCAACCTGGCATTAGCAGAAGTAGAAAGGTCCGCCAGTTTCTGATCGAACTTTGTGAGCTGGTCCACAACATCATTGCCAACCAGTGCTTCGCCAACAAAGAGTATCAAATCTGGACTGTTGATGTTGATGAGTTTGGAGAGAGCTCTCATCAAAGGCTCATTATCCTGCATTCGTCCAGCTGTATCTATGAGGACGACATCTGACTTACTTCGACAGGCCTCCTGAATGGCTTCCTTTGCAACAATTGCTGGATCCTTCTCATAGCCCTTCTCAAAAATAGAAATCTGGAGTCTACGTGCATGTGTGCGGAGCTGTTCAACGGCCCCAGATTGAAATGTGTCACAGGCAGCCATCATAACACTAAAATCATGCTACAACGACCAATATGCAACCTTGGCCAAGTTTGTCGATTTCCCCACTCCATAATTATCGGTGAATCTTGAAGATCCCCCAATTTCATCGCACAAATGAAATCAAAAGACCTTTCTGTCCAGCGTTTGTTCCCTGGGCGTACTTAGAACAATGATGCCCTCCTAGATCATAATAGACCATTCTTAATATGACTGTATAATTAATTTGACACCTAGCACTTGATGTGTAATGACATGCATCAAGATCGACGCCTTAGATCTTAACTGACACCTCTATATTTTCAAACTAAAAACCAGGCTGAGCATCTCTTTAGATCACATGCGCAACAAAATCTAACCTTGGCACCTGTAATCACTCATCCATCGATTTTCTGGCATTCTGTTTTGTGTTTGATGAATTACAGATTTGACACTTGGCGCAAGACCTTGATCTCTGTGAACAATCTGAATGGGCGCAATTGGTTTCCATAACTCGTGGCTTAAACTATGGATTGACTCGAAAATTGATTGATTTCAAATCTACGATATCAATGTAAGAAAGGTTTGACATCCGGAACCATGGTCCTTTCCTTTGATAGAGCTGAATAAAAAGATTTTGGCTATCAGCTGACAAGGACTGGAAAGATTCTAAAAAGGTCTTCTCTTCACTGGTGAACAAGTAAGAATGATGTTCCAACACTGTTTGAATTACAATTTTGAAGTTTATCTGATATTTGGGTGTATCCAATGGAAAACTATTCAACAGTTTAACCGCATGTACAGCTTTCATCCAGATAGACTCAATAAAGTTTTCTTTGCCAAAATTTTCTTCATCGTTGATCTATGAATTGAGCTATGTGCATATGTTGGTTTATGAGTACATGAGAAACGAAACAGTGCAGGATCATTTCTTTGGTAATGTTTTTCCGCCATTCCTCTATTCATATATTATACATTTTTCCATGAGCATGCTTCAGTGTCAAATGCATATCAAGGATGAAAGAAATATCTTATCATTGACATGAAACTTCCAATTGAAGCCTCTAGATTTTTCCCTACATCTTCGCATTTCTCTGGGATCAACGAGAGGCATTTTGTATCTCCACAATGAGGCTAATCCTCCCATCTTCCACCGTGACATAAAGGTAAGAAACATCCTCCTAGATGATAAATTCAATGCAAGGGTTGTAGATTTCAGACTCTCAAAGCTTGTTTCATTACCAGATATGGAAGGTTCAGCTCCAGAGCATGTATCAACAACTGACTGATAAGGGCGATGTATATAGTTTTGGCGTGGTTCTTCTTGAGCTTTTGACAGGCATGGAACCCATTTCACATGGAAAGAACATTATCAAGGAGGTACATGTTCCGATCAATATGATCTTCGTCCATTTAATGCCACCAGGAACAGATATTAGCAGTACACCCTCCATACAATCTCAGATTAATTTTGCATCTAGATGAACCAGATCTCGAAACCTTCTGATCTTTGTGACTGCTCTCCAAGGTTTTCTGCATCTTTAGAAACCATCCTCGAAAGATTTGGTTTCACCAGCTAATTTTCCCTGAATCCGCCCCTTTAGCTGGTGAAAAGGAAAGCTTTCAACAACTAACTAGCAGATTTCAAAACCAATAAGCTGGTGAAAAACCAGAAAAACTGCCTTGGGAAAAAATCAAATTTCTATGAATCTGCAACAAACACCTGAGAGATTGATGGATGACTTTGAGGCTGACTGAGTAACCGCAGCATGGGGGGATGATCCAAATTGAGCCATTAAGCGTGAAAAGGGAGTCTCTTTGCCTAATTAAGAAAACTGAAAGTAATCTACTTGCTCAAAGAAAGAGCTTATTCTTCTATCAATCCCTACACTAACCAGTAGAGGCAGATTGATCAAGTAAAACTAAATTTCCAAAGAAGCCAAGAAAGTAATTGACTTGCTAATATCATGTTTGATCTTTTCCCAAAAGATAAAAGAAACCATAGATCGTGGTAATGCAATTTGAAAAGATGACAAGACCAACCTTCATCTGACAGAAAAAWTTTTGGATTTATGCTACTCATAAATTCCAAATAATCGGCAATAAGGTCATTAAAAACATCAAGGAATACCTCTTTAAGTAGCCGTTCCAACTAAAGATTGACATGCTGCTGCCAATGGCTTTCACCGATCTCCATGTCAACTGTAAACTGCTCAACTTCGATCACAGAAACATGCATGATATACTGCTGATCTAATTCTTTCTGCTCTTCTTCACCCTCTTCATGTCTGCTGCAGATTCCTTCTATCAGCAAATGTGAAAGCTGTGGACTATCTTCCTTAATCTGCAACTCTGGAAAACATGAGCTATCCTCAGTACCTATTACAGATCCAAGACTGTCACCATTGATACCGTACTATGGATCAACAATTCCTTGACCACAATAAGAGATATCTTCAGCTGATGTGTATTCTTGTTCTTGGATATCAGAATATTCAAAAGAGACATGTTTATCTTCATGAGTATTTAGATCTTTATTCAATAAATAAAACTCATGACAGCATTGAGGATAGAGAAGGTCAGCTAAATATATCTCTTTACAAAATAGATGAAAGGCAACATGAAAATCAGTCAAAGAGCTGACACTTGCACTTGGAAGAGACCGACACCAGTCAAGAGCAATTCCTTCTAATGAAAATTTGAACAGCTTAATTTGAACATCCTCATGTATAATTTCAAGCCGTTCAATAAAGTCACGGAAATCCAACAAATGTTCAACTGGTACTTCCCACTTCTCTCCAAGAAATCTGGGAATACTACGTTCCCATTCATCTCTAGTAGGTACTGGATGAGGGTAACCAGAAATACTTGAGAAATTGCAGAACACATACCTCTTTGCTAAGATCTGATTCATTTATATACCAGTGGAGTCGCCAATAGATCCGTCCTTCATGGAGTCACCACTGAATTCGTCCTTCATGGAGTCGCCAGATAGATGATTACAACCAAATGATGTCCAAGCTTTGTCTATCATCAAAGATGGATCTTGTCGTCTCCCAAGGAAGATGGGCTTCAATCTCCTCTCCTCGGCAATGGCACCAATTTGTTATCACTCTAAGAAACTCCTTAGGGTTGTAGACTAAGGATGCTTGGTAACTTAAAAATAATGTGTAGATATGCTTGGAACAATGGGGTCTTTAATGATCAGTGTAATAGACAACTCTTCATACATCTAAAGAAACAATGCTTTCATGAAACAATAATCAGATCAAGTAAATTGAAAGGAGAGGATGAAGAACACTATTCTTGATTGCCAAATACAACTGAATGTAGGGCTTAATGCAAGATAGAAAGAAATCCTTTACTTCAAGTCTATGAGCTCAATAAAGAGATAACAGTCTTCATAAGCTAAGATAAACTGAAACAAAGTACAGAAAGGGAAACATAGATATTTCTAATATTGAAAACGAAAGGAAACTGAACTTTTATTCTGTAAATAAGAGTCTATACAGCAGCACCAAAATATATTCCCAGTTTGAACCCCTAGACTCTTAGAAAACCTAGGCATTTATAGCCTTTTACAATCAGTTTTCAGATCCTAAAACTATGGATCTGTTTATCTAAAAACAGTAAACAAAAACTGTATTTACAAAAAGATAGGGATAGACCCTCAGAATAAGGATGATCCTTATGTGCTGGTCCTTTGAATGTGTTGAACAGTTGATGAAGTGGAGATCAGCCTTCCAAGGCTCCTTAACTTGATATCATGAAGATAGAATTCGAATTGGGTGATGTGTTTGTTCATCCCTGATATTTTGCCTTAAAAATTGACAAAAACTTAGTCACAAAACTCCTTTTTGACTTCCCTTTCCAAGAATAGCCTTCAAATTTAATGAAATAATTCATAATTGGCTTATTCAGGAAGATATTGTGCCATTCTAACCCGAAAATCTGGAGTCTGGGCAAAATTTTGAGTATTCTGGCCGTGACAGGCTTTCATCAGCTAATTTACCCGAAAATCCGCTCCGTAGCTGGTGAAAGGCGGAGATTTCACCAGCTAACTAGCAAAATTCAAGACGGGTTAGCTGGTGAAAGCGCAGATTTTTTTAAAAATCAAATTTCTTAGTCATGGAGAGTCCGTTTTGCATGCTTGAATAGTCGATCGACATCTACAAATCCTAAGCTTTCCAATGGTGCTTTCAAATCTGCATTTGGAGCTCGGGAAGCTAGTCAAATTTTCCATACAAGATTAGGCATCGTTCTTTCAAAAATGCCAGTGCATTTTTGATCGCTAACAGCGGGCCATATTATTTGTGCAAGCAAGTTGTTTCATGTGGTTGTCTAAACTTAAAAAATTCAAAGGTTACATCAAGACAATATTTTTTGTCTTGTAAATAAAAATACACAAATTTCAAACTTTTAATGTTTTTATATACAATCAACAATTCAGTCACATTGAATTTCATGAAGCAGCACATGTCAAAGTAACTAACAATTATCCATTTAGAAAAAAGACATCTAATTAGATTTTTTTTCTTTCAAGAAGTACAAAATATATTTCAAACTTCAATGAACTTATACACAATAACATTCATTTTCATGAAGGAACACAGAGCAAACGACCATTATCTAGTGAGACAAAATATGCCTAATTACACATAAACATTTTACTATGCAATGAAGAAAATGTGAAGTTGACTTTCAACTTATGAGTCATAGTGGGCCTACTTAATAGAGTTTTTGGTAAAGTTATTACCATTTTCTATATACCATATTCAAAGACTCAAAATTCCCAAACATATGTGTAAGTGCCCACTTCAACGACTGACCCAACATTGGGATGTAGTTAATTTTAACTATGTGCCAATCATATTTGTAGCAAGAGGAATTCATAAACACGACCATGTATTTGGTTAAATATTACTTTAGAACATCTACCATTATGATCTTTCTAAATTACCTATTACCTTTGTCTCTTTAAGGGCAATTGCTAGTTATTATATTTTTTTGGTGGAAAGGAACGTTGTACCACATGCTAAATTGATGTAATTCTAGAAAATATAAAGTCTAGCAACGTCATGAAGCTACATTTCATAACAAGAATTTTCATATCAATTGTTGTGGAACACCAAAGTCAATAATTTCATAAAATGGAAGTAGATTTTAATATGTTACATGAATTGGTTTTGGGTCTTGCTGAAGCTCCCACTCTCTAATTTCCTTTCAAAACATTTCTATTGGGTCAGCCAAAACAACAGTAAGGATGAAGAAACAATTCAACAAATGAATGATGACATGGCAAATGAGAACACAAAATTGGAGCTTACTCTTTAGATAGACATCAAGCAAGAGGCCCCTAGTGGGCATGTTTTTTTTTAAGCTCTAATTTTTCTATGTTTTGCAACTATGTTCTAGTTCTAGCTAAGTTTATTATGATATCCACCAGAAGACCTTTTAGTTTCCAAAATTGTAAGAATTGCTTAGATAGTTAATATTCATTTTGAAATTTTGGGTTTGTTAGAAACTCTAATATGAAAACTCCTTTTTTGTTTTATATTAATTCATTGTATGGTGCGGTTGCAACTCCGTTTTAATACAAATGATAATCATTTCAAAATGGGCGATGATATTCTTTCTACCAAAGTTTAAATTCCCTAAAGATATGGTTAACTCTTTATATCCCATATTATTCGTGTAAGGAAGTTGTTTCATGCGATTGTCTACACATAAAAAATGCCTAAGGTACACCATGACAAAATATATTGTATCTCATGAAGAACAACACACATTTCAAACTTCAATGCATTTATATGCAATTACAATTTTGCGGGTCATATTATTCGTGCAAGCAAGTTGCTTCACGTGGTTGTCTAAACATAAAAAATACAAAGCCTACATCAAAACAAAATATTTTTTGTCCTATGAAGAACAATACACAAATTTCAAAGTTCAATGTTTTTATATGCAATTAATAATTTAGTCACATTGAATTTCATGAAGCAACACATGTCAAAGTAAATAACAATTATCCATTGAGACAAAAGACATCAAATTAGATTTTTTTTTCCAAGAAGAAAAAAATACATTTCAAACTTCAATGCACTTATACACAATTAACAATTTGATAACATTGATTTTCATGAAGGAACACAGAGCAAAGCAAATGACCATTATCTATTGAGACAAAAGATGTCCAATTAGACGTAAACATTTTACTATGCAATGAAGAACATGTGTTGTTGATTTCCAACTTATGAGTCATAGTGGGCCTGCTTAATAGAGTTTTTGTAAAGTTATTACCATTTTCTATAGACCATACTCAAAGACCTAGAATTCCCAACATTTGTAAATGTCTACTTCAACAATTGTGATGACCCAGCATGGGATGAAGCTAATATCAACTATGTGTCAATCATATTTGTAACAAGAGGAATTCATAAACAAGACTTGATATTTGTTTAACTACTACTCTAGGACATCTACTTTACATTATGATCTTTCTACATTACCTATTCTATCAACGTATCTTTTCCCCTTTAAGGGCAATTGCTAGTTATTGTATTTTTTCAATATTGTTTTGGTTTAAAGGGACATTTTACGACACTGTAAATTTTTGTAGGATATACTTCTAGAAAATATAAAGTCTAGCCACATCATGATGCTACACCTCATAACAAGAACTTTCTTCATTCCAAGAAATGCTTGGGACTTGTTCCTGAACTCATCCTTTATCACAACTTTGAAATGATTTAGTTATTATAATAAATTCTTTTGTTTAAGTTTTGGGGGATTTCATAGTTTAACATATTAAGATATTAACTTTTGGACTGTCTTCATAGCATTGGTCATTAATGTATGACTCGAGTTTTATGAGAACTAATCAAAGTGACCAATTTCTCATGAATTTGAATAGCCTATCTCTTTGTTACCTCTCTCACACTTCTTCATGCGAGGCAGAGGATTGAAAATAAAGCGCAACGTGATGGAGCTCAATAGTTAAGGTGGGATTTTATTACAAATGGATTTTAGTTTTTTCTGGTGTATTTGGAGGTCAGATCCCACTGGATTCAAAACCATCCTCTGATTTTCCCTACTTCTCATTCTAGAAAGAGTTCTATGGTCTAGTTTCCTCTTGTCATTTCTAGAGGTTTCGAGCCCTACAATTGGTATCTGGGTATGTGTCTTTCTTCTCTATTAGATGCTCTCATTTTGGATTTTTTGGTTTTGGATATTGTATTTTTTTGGTGGAAAGGAACGTTGTACCACATGCTAAATTGATGTAATTCTAGAAAATATAAATTCTAGCAACGTCATGAAGCTACATTTCATAACAAGAATTTTCATATAAATTGTCGTGGCACGTCAAAGTCAATAATTTCATAAAATGGAAGTAGATTTTAATATGTTACATGAATTGGTTTTGGGTCTTGTTGAAGTTCCCACTCTCTAATTTCCTTTTAAAACATTTCTATTGGGTCATCCAAAACAACAGTCAAGGATGAAGAAACAATTCAACAAATGAATGAATACATGGCAAATGAGAACACAAAATTGGAGCTTACTCTTTAGATAGACATCGAGCAAGAGGCCCCTAGTGGGCATGTTTTTTTTAAGCTCTGATTTTTCTATGTTTTGTAACTATGTTCTAGTTCTAGATAAGTTTATTAGGCTATCCACCAGAAGACCTTTTAGTTTCCAAAATTGTAAAAATTGCTTAGATAGTTAATATTCATTTTGAAATTTTGGGTTTGTTAGAAACTCTAATATGAAAACTCCTTTTTTGTTTTATATTAATTCATTGTATGGTGCGGTTGCAACTCCCTTTTAATACAAATGACAATCATTTCAAAATGGGTTATGTTATTCTTTCTACCAAAGTTTAAATTCCCTAAAGATATGGCTAACTCTTTATAGCCCATATTGTTGGTGTAAGGAGGTTGTTTCATGCGGTTGTCTACACATAAAAATTGCTTAAGGTACACCACGACAAAATATTTTGTATCTCATGAAGAACAACACACATTTCAAACTTCAATGTATTTATATGCAATCACAATTTCGTAGGTCATATTATTCGTTCAAGCAAGTTGCTTCATGTGGTTGTCTAAACATAAAAAATACAAAGCCTACATCAAAACAAAGTATTTTTTGTCCTATGCAGAACAATACACAAATTTCAAAATTCAATGTTTTTATATGCAATTAACAATTTAGTCACATTGAATTTCATTAAGCAACACATGTCAAAGTAAATAACAATTATCCATTGAGACAAAAGACATCCAATTAGATTTTTTTTTCCAAGAAGAACAAAAAACATTTCAAACTTCAATGCACTTATACACAACTAACAACATGTATAAGTGACCATTATACAAAACTTCATTGATTTTGATGAAGGAACACAAAGCAAAGCAAATGACCATTATCTATTGAGACAAAAGATGTCCAATTAGACGTAAACATTTTACTATGCAATGAAGAACATGTGTTGTTGATTTCCAACTTATGAGTCATATTGGGCCTGCTTAATAGAGTTTTTGTAAATTTATTACCATTTTCTATAGACCATACTCAAAGACCTAGAATTCCCAACATTTGTAAATGTCCACTTCAACAATTGTGATGACCCAACATGGGATGCAGCTAATATCAACTATGTGCCAATAATATTTGTAACAAGAGGAAGTCATAAACAAGACTTTATATTTGTTTAACTACTACTCTAGGACATCTACTTTCCATTATGATCTTTCTACATTACCTATTTTATCAACGTATCTTTTCCCCTTTACGGGCAATTGCTAGTTATTGTATTTTTTCAATAGTTTTTTGGTTGAAAGGGACGTTGTACGACACAATAATTTTTTGTAGGATATACTTCTAGAAAATATAAAGTCTAGCCACATCGTGATGCTACACCTCATAAAAAGAACTTTCTTCATTCCAAGAAATGCTTGGGACTTGTTCTTGAACTCATCCTTTATCACAACTTTGAAATGATTTAGTTATTATAATAAATTCTTTTGTTTAAATTTTGGGGGGATTTCATAGTTTAACATATTAAAATATTAATTTTTGGATTGTCTTCATAGCATTGGTCATTAATGTATGAATCGAGTTTTATGAGAACTAATCAAAGTGACCAATTTTTCATGAATTTGAATATCCTACCTCTTTGTTACCTCTCTCACACTTCTTCATGTGAGGCAGAGGATTGAAAAATAAGTGTAACGTGATGGAGCTCAATAGTTAAGGTGGGATTTTATTACAAATGGATTTTGTTTTTTTCTGGTATATTTGGAGGTCAGATCCCACAGGATTCAAAACCATCCTTTGATTTTCCCTACTTCTCATTCTGGAAAGAGCTATATGGTCTAGTTTCCTCTTGTTATTTGTAGAGGTTTCGAGCCCTACAATTGGTATCTGGATATGTGTCTTGCTTCTCTATTAGATGCTCTCATTTTGGAATTTTTGGTTTTCTTGAAGTTGGGCACTTCTCTAGGTCTCTAAGTAACATGGAGGGCCATAGGCACTCAAGTCGATGTGTCCCCTGCAAAATCTTTGATCTGTGTAGGGTTCAAAGGAGGAGTGTTCGACAAATTGAAGATCTTCAAGTGGCTTTCCTCGTTTTAGTAGTAGAATGTCATTTCAACTTGATTCTTAGAAGGCCAAAAACGTTCAATTATCAATTTTTGTGGAACGTCAAAGTCAATAATTTCAGAAAATGAAAGTAGATTTTAATATGATACATGAATTGGTTTTGGGTCTTGCCAGAAGCTCCCACTCTTTGATTTTCTTTTGAAACATTTCTATTGGGTCAGCCAGAACAACAATCAAGGATGAAGAAACAATTAAGCAAATGAATGAAGACATGGCAAATGAGAACACAAAATTTGAGCTTACTCTTTAGATAGACATCAAGCAAGAGGCCCCTAGCGAGCATGTCTTCTTTTAAGCTCTGATTTTTCTATGTTTTGTAACTAAGTTCTAGTTCTAGCTAAGTTTATTAGGCTATACACTATGAGTCTTTTTAGTTTCCAAAATTGTAAGAATTGCTTATAGATAGTTAACGGTCATTTTGAAATTTTAGGTTTGTAAGAAACTCTAATATGAAAACTCCTTTTTTGTTTTATATTAATTCATTGTATGGTGCAACTGCAACTCCATTTTAATACAAATGATAATCATTTCAATTAAAAAAAGTGTGGTGATATTCTTTCTACTAAAGTTTAAATTCCCTAAAGATATGGTTAACTATTTGTAGCCATATTGTTTGTGTAAGGAAGTTGTTTCATGTGATTGTCTACACATAAAAAATGCCTAAGGTACACCATGACAAAATATTTTGTATCTCATGAAGAATAACATACATTCCAAACTTCAATGTATTTATATGCAATTACAATTTCGCGGGCCATATTATTTGTGCAAGCAAGTTGTTTCATGTGGTTGTCTAAACATAAAAAAATTCAAAGCTTACATTAAGACAATATTTTTTTGTCTTATAAAGAAAAATACACAAATTTCAAACTTTCTATGTTTTTATATGCAATTAACAATTTAGTCACATGGAATTTCATGAAGCAACGCATGTCAAAGTAACTTGTAATTGTAGAAAATATAAAGTCTAGCAATGTCATGAGGCTACATTTCATAACAAGAATTTTTTAATTTAGAGAAATTTATGTCATGAGGCTATATTTCATAACAAAAAAAAATTCATTTATCTCTTTAAAAACAATTGCTAGTTATTATATTTTTTTGGTGGAAAGGAACGTTGTACCACATGCTAAATTGATGTAATTGTAGAAAATATAAAGTCTAGCAACGTAATGAGGCTACATTTCATAACAAGAATTTTTTAATTTAGAGAAATGCATGTCATGACGCTATATTTCATAACAAAAAAAATTCATTTAGAAAAATGCTTGGGACTTGTGATTGAACTCATTCTTTATTACAATTTTGAAAAGATTAAATTATTATAAGTTTATAAGTTTAAGTTTAAGTTTTGTAGAGCTTTCCTATATTAACATATCAAAATATTATTTTTTGGATTGTATTCATAATGTTAGTCAATGATGTATGATCCGTGTTTTATGAAAATTAATTAAAGTGATCAATTTCTTATGAAATTGAATAGTCAACTTAGTAGTCATTGCATTTAGTGATGCTTATAAAAAGACCAAACAAGTTGGATTAAAACAAGCAAAATGAATTATATGTCATCAATTATCTTCTTTGAAGCATACACTTGATAACCATCACTTTCCATCCCAAGATTGCATTGGCTCAAACATACTTACCTATAAAATCTTTTGTTAAATCAAACTCACTTAACTTACTACCCAAAACTCTTATAAAAACTATATCTAATAAACTATTTATTTAAAACTCCCTTAACTTTCTTATTTAAACTTTAAAAACACCCTCATAAAAAAACATTTTTAAAATTATCTAAGCGAAATAAATCATTAATAAATAACCCATACCCCAAAAGTTTTTAAAAACACACCCCAAATAAAGGAAGTTAAAACAATGTAATTTTCGCCCATCAATGACAAAGTCTGAAAGAGTTCAATAATAACTGTGATTTCACGGAATACTTTGACCATTTCTAAATTAATTAATTAAATAAAATTGGGTATGTTCATGAACCAGTCCACCGTCAAATTTATGATCATAAATAGCACGCAAAATTGGGAATCTGGCAATTCTTGCCCTGCACGCGTGTGCCGCCTTATCGATGAGCTTGGCACGTGCGACCATATTTATTGAGAGGGGGTCACTGGCTCGATAACGACCTCGTTTACTCTACAAACGGTCAAAGATCACGTGGGTTAAAACGAAGATTATTCACTAGATAAACGATATTGTATTTTTTCTTGAAATATTTTGTCAACTATATTGATAATGTTGTTTCCCCACTTTTTTTTTTTCAGTCAAAGAAATTTCCCTTTTATATTAGATATATAAAAATAAAACTTTTCTAATCCTTACATAAAATCTGATCATCATTGATAATGTTGTTTCCCCACCTGCATGTAATGTTAATGGCTTTCACATCTAACAATAAGAGTAGGGGGGCCACGAAGGGCAAAGAATCACGCTAACTTCAACTTCATGATCAAACTAAGGTGTGATGATGGGTTAATGCATCTTGACAACAGTGTTAGAGATCTCATTGACTTACACGTGTTATGATATCTTTACAAATATGGGGTGTGTGAGTCACGGATCCCTTTGTGATGGCAACGAGCGACCAACAATGCGTGAAAACATAAAATAAAGTAATTCTATCCATATTCAATGAACTCGAAGTTCTAACCTCGTGTCAAATTAAAATTATAATAATTATATAAGGTTATATTAATAATAATTATGAAAAATTATTATATAGATTAAATTTAAGGTAAATTTGTCCYTTTTCATTGTTTTTWAAAAAAAWTATTTAAATTTTATATRATAAAYATATTTAAAATAATAATAATAAATTTTTTTAAGTTATATAWAGTTTTTATTTWAAAARAAATATWATWWWTATTATWTTTTAAGTTATATAAAGTTTTTAAAGATTTAAATATTTTATAAAATATAATCAAATATTTTATTTTRTACTTGATATTTTAARAATTAGTAAGATTTGTCAAAGTTTATATCCTTTAAGATAAGTAGAGATYTTTAAAATTRTTCTCAATAATAATCATAAAAATATCACTAATCTCTTATGTAAAGGTATTCCAATACTTTTTTGCCATTTTCTTACCAATTATTGAAGCTAAAAGTGTTTAGTTTTAAAATTTTAGTTGTTAGTAAGGTTTGGTTGGTTGGTAAAGTGGAGATTTAGTTATTTTTTCTATGAAGCTTATGTAACTTTCAAAACATAAGCTTGATGTTCGTTTTTTTAGATTAATTCATGATTACACTATTTTATTATAAAAAAATTAATTAATATTTTAGTATATGTTTAATGTAAAGACTATTATGGACACATTTGCAAATTTAGGATTAAAAATATCCTAAATTTTAAACTGAAAGGATATCCATTTTAATACAATTCTTACATTAGCATTTTTTTATTAATATAATGATGGGTCATTAATACACACAATTAACGCCTTTTCATAAACATAATAATTTCTTTATTAATATAATGATGGGTCATTAATACTGACAACTAACACCTTTTCACAAACATAATAATGACTAGTTGATATCAATAATCTTAACTAGCTTAATGATTGGTAATTAATAGTTTACAAATAAATAACTAATGTGCAAAATATGATCTATATAGGCAAAGAACATAGTAATAGTAGTTTTCTTTACTCTTGTTTTATAATAATAACTTGTACATTTTTTTATTTTTTTTTTTAATTTTAATCAATTTTATGTTTTTTTTATGGATTTGAAGATTTTATTATTATAATAAAATAATAATCTAATTTTAAAATCCGAGCTTGACTCACTTTTACATAAGTAAATAATATCAATAAAATAAAATGAAGAACAAAATATTATTATCCACTATTAAATATCTATAAAATAACACAATTAAATAATAAATTATTATACTATTAAATGTCTATAAAATAACACAATTAAATAATAAATGATCATATGATTATAATAAAAAGGTTAAAATTACAATTATATATGTTTTATTATTATTATATTTAATTTTATTCTGTAAATTATTTTATATATTATTAATTTAATAAATTATTATATAATTATATTAATAATATGATTTAATATATCTATTATTTTATAAGATTTATCATATAATCAACATAATTCTTTAAAATTTGATTATGAAACCACGATTTTATGAAATTTAATTTAACACTCCATGATTATATGTATCGTAAGCATGACTCATTAAAGTGTTGTTTGGCCTTTAATGCTTTTCAGCTGATTGTTACATGTTTGTTCTGTATGTGTCATGACTCATGATAGCTCATTACGATTCTCTTTTATGCTACATTATATGTTATTTAAGTATACTAATATGATAATTTACTTAATTAATGTTATTTAAATTATGATAATGTGGATATGTTATTTAAGTATATTAATATGATAATTCACTTAATTAATGTTATTTAAATTATGAAAACGTGGATATTATGGTTTATCATAATTAATTAGAATATAATATTTTACTAATTTAAATTTATAATATATATAAAATTATATTAAATCTTTTACTTAAAATGTACATTAAAATATTTTATTTATAACTTTTTTTTTTTAAATACCATTTCTGATACCTATATTAAGTATTGAAATCTTGAAATTTATCAACCTCATAATAGTTAATATCGTAAATTTATTATATATATATATATATGCATAGTTGATATTGAAATCTTGAAAATTTTCAACTTCATAATAGTTAATATCTTAAATTTATTATATATATGTATAGTTGATATTGAAATCTTAAAATATATATTGAAATATTTTATTTATAATTTAAATTGGAATATATTTTTTTATTAATATTTTTTAAATATCATTTCTCAACTTCATATTAAGTATTTCTTAATTTCATATTAAGTATTGAAAAAATTATACATATCTTATATTAAAATATAAAATGTATTTATTCAACAAAATAATAATTTATTTATTTATTATATGTGGATATTAGTTTGAAAAGGTGAAAAATAATGTACCTATTCACATATATCAACCACTTTTAAATGTGATCGTACTAGTATGTGTAAAATTGATATAATTTTTTTTTAAGATAAACAATCAACATTTTACGATAAACTAACCTGAAAGAAAGGCATCTTGGTCAAAAATATCCCTGTAATCAAGCAAAGAATTTTTGAATTCCACAGAACGCCGTTGTCCACTTTTTTTTCATATAAGAAGACAAAAATTTGCAAATTGCAAGGACATGAGCCTAGCTTGGATGACCACGTCTATATCATGGGCCCCATGATGACGACAAAATGACTGGGGTGGGGTCAGATGGGTATACTAAATTTGGAAATATTCAAAAGTCAAAAAAGCAGGAAATAAATTATTAATATACACACGGCTGCATAAACCGACTTGACTGAACTTTCCACAGCGAGATAAATTATTGAACCAACCACCACCGATGAAGTTTCCACCGTCGATTGCTTTTAGAGTACGAAACTTTTCTAGAAAACTTATAAATACCAACCCTACTGATTACGAAGTCTCATATCAAAGGGCTTTTGATTTCATGCTTCGAGGATGGCGATGAACAGCACAAAGCAAGCTCAAGAACCAGAACCATATACAGAAATGAGCGTCCTGGATCGAATCCGGAGCCATTTGCTTGGAGAATTCGACGGCCTGTGTGAAGAATCGTCCTTCTGTGTGATGATGGAAAATATCCCGTCTGATAACAACAGAAACTCGAGCCCGGAAGTAGAGAGCTTCATCCAGAGCGCACTCGCAGGCGATTCCGTCGACGACAACAGACGGGAAACGGAAACGGAGAAGGAAATGCCGACACCGGCCGTTAAGCCCTCACGTCCCTCGTTATCCGTCTCCGTTCCCCGACGTGAATCTTTCGACTGGGAGAAATTCTCGGGCGGCTGGGGATTCAGAAATGCCGCCAGCGTTACACCTCCGTCTGTAAGCCCTTGCTTATCCGCTGCCTGGGCGATGCTTCCTTTAAACGAAAACGATTCCGAGGACATGGTTTTGTACGGGATTCTGAAAGAGGCTGCCAAGAAGGGATGGATGCCGGTAACGCCCAAGGGGGAGACGGAGACGAAGAAGGAAGCCGATCTTTTTCCCGTCAAGAAAGAACTCGATGTCCATCAAGAAACGCGAACACAGCAGCCGGCGGCGAAGAAGAAGAACGTCGGCAGGCATTACAGAGGCGTGCGGCAGCGGCCGTGGGGGAAATTCGCGGCGGAGATAAGGGACTCTGCACGGCAGGGGGCTAGAGTTTGGCTCGGCACCTTTAATACCGCAGAGGACGCCGCTCTCGCATACGACCGGGCCGCTTACAAGATGCGGGGTTCTAAGGCCTTGCTTAATTTCCCCCTCAACGTTGCTTTGGGAAACAATCATACTGAAGAAAAGCCAGAGAGTAATGGCGAGAATTTTCTTCAAAATCTCACCACCAAGAAGAGGGAACGCAGTCCCAGCGATGAAGTCGACTCAGGCAGAGAGTGTCGGGTGAAATTGGAAGAAATTACGAGGGAGGCCGACGTGATGTCGAAGGGTATGGTGGATGAGCTTTTATGCGGGAGGCTGCCGACACCGCCACTCACACCGAGTGGAATCGACATGAGCTTCTCCAATTTCCTGTGCCCTGGACAACTTATGGTGAACTAAACTGAGGTTGTAGATTCTTTGGTATATACACTTTCTCGACCATTACAGCTTATTTCAAATGTTTTTTAATCTTGATCTTGATCTCCTCCAGGGTATGGATTCCATGCTCCCAAAAGGATTTTGTTTCAGTAAATAACAGAGAGATCCATGTAAAAAGCAATTTGTAATCAATGGCTACGATTATTTGCTTAATATTATGTTTCAGTATGCAAATTCCATTGAAGA